>ADNK01000056.1:0-40000 GCA_000320545.1 Bigelowiella natans CCMP2755 | reverse complement strand
TCAATTTGGTAGTCTCTCCACCAATAATGTCATCGATATATCATCGGAGGATGATGCAGGCAGAAGAAGAAAAGCTACTCTTTTCTCTTTTTTATCGATCTATGCATCTCAACCCCCCCCGCTTTCCCCTCCTCTTCCTCTCGCTTTTAGATCCTTGAGCTTCCATACGGGTCTAATCGCAAAGAGATTGAGAAGGCCTACAAGAAAATGAGGGTAGTAATTGATATATATAAGAAAGACGTCTGATGCTGCTGATTGATGCATGATGATGATTTGCGTGAAAGATTGAAAACGACACTGTGGGTAATATATGCATATAATATCAGGTTAAATGGCATCCAGATAAGTACAAAACGAACCCGGAGAAGTATCGACTGGCCCATGATAAGTCCGTATTACTTTTTTGTTATAGTAGAAACGTAGCAGAAGGAGTGAGGAGGGGCATTCCACGTGTAGTATAGTCATGCATCATCATCATCAATGAAGTCATATTTGCAACTATTCTCACGTGTTTTTTAAAAATTCTTATTCTTATCATTATTCTCCCATCTGCTGTAATGCTGCATCTTCTTAGATTCAAAGAAATTCAGAAGGCATACGAACGCCTCACGGACGATGAGGTGAGAGACCATCACCGCCACCACCACCATCATCATCATCACTATCAATATGAGTAATATAACAACACGATAACAAATGGATGATCACTAAATGTGTGGTAGTAGTAGTAGTAGTAGTAGTAGTAGTAGTATATTACTAAGTATACGCACCACTAGTGATATCAGTACTGCTGGCATCATAGAACCTCATCATCATCAACAACATCATCATCATCATCATCCCATCGGCTACTTACTATACTGTATTATACTACAATGCACGCAGGAGCTGCATGAGAGATATCTCCTCACGCACAGCAGGGGCGAGTGCTCACGATACGTGGATAACTTCAACGTCTCACTTCCGAAGTCGTCGTTCGCAGCGCTTAATTGAATACTACTTTTTATAACACTACTTGAGTTGATCTTCTCTTCTGGCATCACTCGATATCTTGTTGTTGTTGTTGTTGTTGTTGTCGGCTGATTCGGCTTCAGGTCGTTCTACACTGCTACCGGGGGCTTATATATGAAAGCGAGAAAGTGTGTGTTTCATTCGTTGTTGTAGTAATATATACAACAATATATATATATATATATATATATATATATATATGTTATTGTAGTATGATTTGGGTGAAGGGAGGGACCATGGAAGATTTCTCAAAAGAGAGAATGGCAAATAGTAAGGATGATTTTATTATCATCATCATCATCATCATCATCATCATCATCCATGATGTAAAGATATATGATGCTAATACTACTGCTATATTTGACAGGAAGCTTGGTTTGCCAGAACGGCCAGAGCAGCTAAAGAGAGTGAGTAACTTTGAGAGTCAGTCAGTCAGTCAGTTAGTCAGACATTTAGTCACACCAACACAGACAAACACACACATACACACGCACACACACACACACACACACACACACACGTACATATACGCACATAATATACTGTTTCCGTCTGAATTTGTCCGCGCAAGAGGTGTAAGCAGATATGTACGTGTTTTCTCCAACATGTACGTGTCTATTCCAACCTCCTTTCTCCTCTTCTTCTTCTTCTTCGATCACTTCTTCTTGACGTTGTTTTCCTCTGGATGTTATATATGATCGGAACAGCTGCTAGCGTGGTGGGATCCTTCCGTGCCGCTAAAGTGCCTTGGCGGGTATGGCTGATGATGATGATGATGATGATGATGATGATGGTGATGATAATGATAGCTGTAGTAACATTTGAATAGAGAAAGAAAGAAAGGAAGAGTCAGTCATTTTTGAATTATTTAATAATTTTAGAGGCGGGAATATATGGCTCGCTAAGCAGCCGAAAGGAGGATTAATGGTCATGATACTCTCTTTCTCTCTCTATCTCATATACATATATATATATATATATATATATATAAACATTGTATAAATAACGTATTCACATTACATGGCCAACATCCATACAGTTCTTCAATTTGCTTTCCCACACATACACACACACACACACACCACACGAGCACTTACTCTCCTCTCTTCAATCTTTCTCTCTTTCTTCTTCTTCTTCTCTCTCTCTCTCTCTCTCTCTCTCTCTCTCTCCATTGCTGCTTTCGATAGGGAGGTCCAGTGGAGGATGAACCGGAGCCCCTTAAGAACCTCGCCATGGTAACCATCTCTGCTATGCACAGATATCTATCTCTCTGTATTACACAAAGATACACATTTCTTCGTGTGTCGTTTTCGGGCTTAAGGAGGGAATCTGTGATGATAATGATGATGATGATGATGATGATGATGATGATGATGGGAGAATAATCATCAAAATAAATAGTAGTAGTGGCAGTAGTGGTAGTACTAGTAGCATCTGTTCAAATGGTAAGCAATACAGAGATACTTCTTTCATGGTTGTCGTACTAAATCGCCTCACTCAAATAATGGACACGGATGGTGACACAGTAAGAACGATGATACTGATGCTGATGATGGATATTGTTCGATGTAAATGTAGCCTGAAGAGGAGTTAGAGCGCTTACATCTTCATTTCAAGGTGGGGGTTACTACTACTACTACTACTACTACTACTACTACTACGGTTGCTGTCCTCGTCTTTTACGATTAGTAACTTTGTTGCGTGCGTGCATGCTACTACTAGCTTAATCAGCCGCTACGGCACTATGATCATTCCTGATGTGTTTACAGTGTGCCATAACTCTCTATGCTTCCTAATTCGCCTTTTTTCTTCTTTCTATCTCTCTCTCTCTCTCTCTCTCTCTCTCCCTCTCTCTCTCTACTCTCGCGCTCATTAGCCTAATTTTACGCGTTGTCGTCTTCAACAGAAGCACGAGCATCATGATTTTGCTCCGAAATTTCAATCTTGTGATATTCGTACATAAGCGTTGCGTTATAATTCGTGTCCCCCTCCTGTTGTGCATGTTTCTTCTAAATTGTCAATCAGCGAGGTGATGCTGTCAAAACGAACCATTCTGGACTGAAGGGTCTTATCGGCATCTGCGTAGGAAAGTAAACTGATCTCGAGTTGCTGCCTCCCTCTCCTTACTTTCAGACACAAAGATATGTTGTGGAAAATACAGCAGTGGATGAGAAGGATCCCTTTCTCCTCTCTCTCTCTCTCTCTCTCTCTCTCTCTATTCTCTCTCTCCCTCCTTAATACTACTACTAACTAACTACCAGGCCAGTGAAGGGGGTTGGATGCACAATAGAATTTGGACATCCAATTGGTCGCAGGATCGTCCCTGAGGTACTACATACTTCTTCTTCTACAAACTAGGCGAGAGAGAGGGGGGGGGGGGGGGGGGGGGGTATTGATTTTTATATACATATATTTTGGACAATTACACACTAGAGCAGCGTAGTAAAAGAAGTTCCCTGTCCTACCTACCAAAAGCTCTTAACCATCACCAATAACGTTTCAAGCTTCCTCCCCCAATAATGTACATATGGGTGAGAGAAGATACCTAGCATTCACTCACCACTCCTCATCATCCCCCCCCTCCCGCTTACTGCTGCTATAGATGCACGTTGAGATGCATAAGAAGTATGTGATGCCGACGGACGATGAACAGAAAAGAGCAAACATGGACAATATAACATTCATGAGGAGTAAGGTATTCACAACAAGAGAGACAAAAATCATCATGCGACATGAGGTACAGTGGGGACAGCAATATTAAATAAATAATACAGCCGCTTTTCTTCACTGATCATTGATGATGATGATGATGATGATGATGATGACGATGATGATGATGATTGTAGGAGGACGAGCGAGTCGAGAAGTTGAGGTCCATTGCCAACAAAAATCTGAAGCGCGTCCTTGAGAGTTTCAAGTCACTGCAGCCCACGCCAGCCCCTTCATATATCGGTGAATTTGATCCTGAATTTCCAGGACAAATCAACGGCATTGAGCTCGATTAATCCACCAGTGCGTCATCAGTCATGTCTCGTAGAATACGATATAACGAATCCATAGGCGGAGAATGCGTATCCTAACATGTGCTAGACCAGCAGAGCATTGAATAGATTCTTACATGAAATGCCATGCAGCTACTTAGACTGACTCACACTCACTGACATCACTGACATAAACCGCTTAATCTAAAAAATACGAAGTGTACATTGAAGAACTACTCTTGTGCATCTGTATCCGTGCATCTCTATGTCTGTCATGCAAAGCTAATAACGCAATGATAGTACCACTTCAAAATGATATTTGTGCGCTGTGTCGTATGCACTGCAAAGCATGCGCGAACAACAGACTACTATTTTGGCATCAGCAGAATCGGCAATGCTAGAATGCTGCCGTCCCACTACTTGAATTCGCTACACAGGTGCATGTTAGCATGCGCTCTTGTTAGTTGGATGCGATCATAACTATCTGCCTAGCTAGCGATGCGCGCTACATGGCATGCTGTACGGCGACGGACTGAGCTAGTGAGCATTCTAGCATTGCTAGATTGCGCGTGGCTGCCCTCGAATGAAAATCATCGATTTATTACGCATGGCTTGTCGTACTCTAGAGCTATCTATAGCTATGATAATATCTAGATATGCATCTTGACATGTAGCATGAACGCATCGTATAATGCACAGAAGCGAACGTCCTGACTCACGTGAGCACATTCGGCAACATACCTCGCTACATCAAGAAGGTGGGGAAGATATCAATAGTGACATATGTAAATTTGGCAACAAGTGAACGACATTTTTTTCGTTTTAAATGACACCACGGAGCGCCGATGGGCACTCAAACTTTGATGACGAGTATATATATTCACACATTGTGCACAACTATTTCCCCGTCGTGAAGCGGAGGGCTGTTAAATGCTTGCAGTCGTACGCCTTATAAACCTAAACCACCACCGTGTGCCAGGCTATCAGCATTAAATGATATATTTAAGCCTTAGTAACGATGTAATCAACAGCCTCCTTGAGGTTAGACATTTCTGCAGCAGCATCCTCAGGAACTTCAACACCGAAAGCCTCTTCGATAGCCATCACGATCTCAACAGTGTCAAGGGAGTCAGCTCCAAGGTCAGCGAAGGTGGAGGTTTCAGAAACCTTCTCCTTTTCGATAGAAAGCTGGGAAGCGACAATATCCTGAACTTTAGCGAAAACTTCCTCGTTGCTTGCCATGACAGGCATCCTTCCATAGTACATAGCGCGAGGAGCAACCCTAGAAGCAAAGCGAGGCATAGCAGCGGTGGTGATACCACGGCTAGCAGTCATTGGCGCAGCCAATGGGCCCTAAGAATATAACATTTATATAAATAAAAATGGAATAAACATGTTCGCCTTTGAGAACATCTGAAAAACTCCGGCCCTGCGACCGTGTGTTTTAGGGGGGGGGGTCTACGTCGACACCCCTTTTCCCACTTATTCTATCCACTCGAATAAATAATTGCTCTCCACCTCATCAACAAAGTTAAAAAGTTGGAACCTGTTGGGAGACAGAAACTAGGGCGAAGAGAAGAGCTACATTAGCAACAACGGAAGCGCAGAGGGCGAGGGATCGGTCGGACACCATTTTGATTGTTTGGGATATGTGAATTGACGGCTTCTGTTGCAAATCGTATCCACGTAATAGTGAAAAAGAGGTCTATTCCCCAGTTACGACATCAAACTTTTACCAATTATCTCGAAAGCTCAGAAGAGTCTGGAAACGAAATGGCAACGTGTCAGATACACCAGCTGGAGGTGGGCTATGTTAGGACAGCTAAGACTTTCATGTTAGCAACTCAGAATATCGAAAATGCTGCATGTCCGTTCTTTTATGTCGAAAAACTTAGCATAAATTTTGTCTTTATCTTTTTCCTCCCGTTTATAGACTTCAAAAATCGAGATTGAAGTATTTACTCAATTCTTATCGTTTAAAGTTCATTTGTCAAGCCTAGCATGAGCTTTAGGCTACTTTTGTAGGACTATTCTCGATATTTCTCAGTCCAAAGTGTTGTCTATGTTACAAAAATGAAGGAGCCCTTACGTTCTTATCATGTTTGAATGTCTTAATACTTCACTAACAAAAAAAAGAGATGGTGTTGACAACAGCAGATTTTACGGGTTTCCTAGGGTTTCCTGGTTTCCAGGATTTCAAGCAAAAAAAGGTCCTCAGGAAACCAGATGCAAAGAAACCTCCTAGAATCTTGCGATTTGAGAGAATACCCGGAACTCCCCTTCGATTCCAAAAGGGCCTTGGGAGAGTATATTTCCCGCGGAAATTATCGAACTGGAATTTTGCCTGTACGTCATAATCGTGAGCATGTCGCCTGAAAATATTCGTATCGCGACATCGAATTGAATGTAAGGAGCACCGACAGCAACGAACACTCGTATTTTCAGCTCATTTCAGTACAGCTGCAATGAAGTTTTTTATCGGAAAAACATCTGAATGCAGATAGAGATACGTAACGTTGGTATATTTATACGATCTCTGTGCAGCGACAATGAATTTGTGGCAAGAAATGATAATTTTGGGATCTGCCACACTGAATTCAGGAAGACCTAGCCATGCATCCCCATGAGGAACTCAGCCCCATATGCATGCCCACCCTCTACGTTGAGAAGGGTACGACTCCATCCCGTCTTTTCCTCCCTCTAGAATGTCAATTGTATGAAAAGGACATTTTTTCCTAATTTAAACAAACAATCCTTGGGATCGGTCTATGCAGCGAACCCCTTTTAACAATGAGCACCCCCCCCCCTTCTACTGGACTTTACCTTCTATCCTAACGCCCAACCTTGTCTTCATCCCCTTCTGCAACCTTTCGCATTGTTTTTGTATGTTCCAAAACTAAACTAAATGCATTGTCCTTCCCAACGCTCTCCCATTGTGTTCTTCTGCGTGTCCGCTGCCCAGGCAAGTCGGTTACCTATAAAAAGAAGAAGACGAAGACGGGGGAGGTCACAAAATCTGTCGGCGACGATGCGGTGGAAAGATCGAAGTACTTAGGTTTATTAGGGGAAATGGCTATCGTCGTGCTCGACCAAGAAACTGAGAGCTGGGACGCTGTTAAGGCGATCATTTGCTCTGGAGTGAAGGTAAGACTTGAAGGCGTTGCTACACTAGACGATGCGCTCACCTTTCTCGATTCCGGGGTTACAAAGGTAGGAAATGCGATAAATCATCAACTTTCGTTTTTTGAGAAGAAACTGGTCTTGATTGGCAACAATGATTTACCTCCAGATCGTTCTTCCTGCGTCAACATGGGGTACTTATACTATAAAATGTAATCTATTTTACTTTTCTTTTCGATTTCGAGACAATCCCTGCGGTAATCTCTTCCCCATTTATCTGTTATTTTTGGTGATAGATGCTAAGGAAGCGTGCGACATCACCGGAAAGTACAAGAACCGGTTCGTTGCTCTTTTCTCCAGTGAGGGCGCGGTGGGTTAACACTCCAATCAAACCTCTACCACACGCATGCACGCATATATCCGAGTGGTAGAAGAAGAAGAGCAAAAGAATTAATACACACGCCCTCCCCGTCCCCCCCACCCCCTCTCTTCCTCTCTCTCTCTCTCTCTCTCTCTCTCTCTCTTCCCCCTCTGAGAGCTGAGTTTGAGCCCATCGTGTCCAGTATTGCCTCTATCCCTCTCCCTCACAAAGTCCTCAACGTCCCTTCTTTACAGGAAGTGGATACGAAGCTTATGAAGAAGATCTCTGCGCATGTGTCGGAGGTAGTAGCAGTATTGATTTGAGGCATGCACATTTGCTTTAAAACATATCATTCCCGGGAAACAAACACACACACACACACACACACACACACACACACGCGCAGATAGACACACACACACACACCAGCACAAGCACACAAAGACACAAACACCGTACTCATACTTTTTCCTTGTTTTGTTTTTCTACCGGAAAGGTTTTGGTGGAATTTGAGTCTCTGGCAGAGACTGTTGATTCAAAATCAAAAACGTTCGCAGATCTGGAAGCTGTTGCAGCGGCGAGCAAGCAGCTACAGGTAAAGGGGGGGGGGAGGTGTCGAGAGACTATTTTCGGCCCTGGCAATAATACTTATAAGATTCATCATGATCATCGTTCTTCATCCTTAAAATAATATCCCTCCCTTCTCCCCTTCTCAAAATCACATTTATTTAGCTTGCCGTCGGTGTCACGGGCAGCATAGGATCAGTGGAAGAGATTGTTGCGATTGAGAAGGTGACTTACTGATATATTCATACAAATAACACATCATCGTCGTCGTCATCATAATCTTCTTCTTGTTCATCCTAATGTTGGATATACTACTTGAATACAGCTGGGTCTTAGACCGCAGATAGGAGATGCTCTGGCGACAGGAAAACTGGTGAGAGAGGGAGAGAGAGGGCAGAAAAAAGGAACACATATATTATTCTATGATTGACCATTACCAGCTGCTATGACGACGACGATGATGATAGTATTGATAGAGAATGGTGAAGATGTGGAGGCAAGACAACCACCCTATATTCCATATTCGATGAGTGTTGTTTTACATGTTGCTGTTTTAAGTTGAGGACTCTTTTCCTTTTCATCCTCCACCCCTGATAATCCATCCCTCCTTCCATCATTTTTGTGGTGAATTCTATTGCAGGAGGTGGCCGATCTGATCGTGCCTTTCATTCGCACAGACCGGCAAGACAAGCTGTTTACTACCGTTGTCGTCGGTACCTACTCTATGCTAGACTTCTGTCACACGCACGCACATGGGCGCGCACACTCGCACACCATATAATCATTGAAACGATGATGTAAGAAGTATCGGTCGTACGCAAGAAGCTATTCTATCAGAAGGTGTTTGGTACGAGATTTGCGGAGTCAGTCTCGCATATATAAATTTGCACATATTATACATCCATGTGTGTGTGTGTGTATAACAGATCAGCAGCATGTTGCTCTTGGATTGGTATATTCAAACGAAGAATCTGTTCGTGCGGCGATGAGGAAGAGAGGTGCGACATATTGTAATCATCATCAGTTATTAAGATTCGCAGAAGCGAATTGATAAATAAATATATATATATATATATATATATATCTACTGAAATAAACTTTCACACACACACACACACACACACACACACACACACACAAACAAACAAAAAAAACCGACCGTTCTCTTAATAGCTAAAATTTCCTTCGTTTAGCCGGGATTTATCACTCACGCCGAAGGGGTCTTTGGCATAAGGTGCGAAGAGAAGGCGGCATGATGCTGCTGCTGCTGCTGCTGCTGGTGGTGGTGGTGGTGATGATGGGCTACGGCTGATAGGCGACATCGATAATCTCATCGACGCATTAGCATGAAGGAAAGAAAGAGAGCGAGAGAGAGAGAGAGAGAGAGAGAGAGAGAGAGAGAGAGCATATTTCATTTACTATTTATCTTTTTCATTCTTCGTCTCCATCTCTGGCTCTTCTCTTATGTCGTTGTTGAAAAAACTTTCGATCGTTAGGGCTTATCTAGCGGAGCCACGCAGGATCTTCACGAGGTAGTAGTAGTAGTAGTAGTAGTAGTAGTAGTAGTATTAGTTGTTGTTGTTGTAGTAATACCCACTTACAGTAACAGTAGCAGTCGTTGTAGTAGTTGAAGTAGAAAAGAGGTAGCAGTGGTATTCATTGATGTATGTGTACATGTTGTTACAGGTCTGTCTGGACTGCGACCGTGATGCTCTTCGCTTTGTTGTAAGCCAGAATGGCGTTGGTAAGTAGAATCATCACCATCCATCACATCGTGTGGCTAAGCTCAAATATGATGGGACCGACCCTCCTCTCCTCCCCTAGGCTTCTGTCACTTAAATCGGTACACATGTTGGGATGGCGACCGAGGAGTTGGACATCTGTTCCGCACGCTTTTAGAGCGGTGATAAAATTATAACAATTTCCTGCGGATATCAAAAACTATCAACATGATGGTGGTGATTATGATGGCAATATCAAAAGTTTTATCCTTTGAAAATGTCTTATAACTTTGAGAATGTATGGATACCACTCACTGACCGCACTACTACAGGAAAACAAATCCTGTGGAGAACTCTTACACAAACAAACTCCTGGTATTTCACGATCGATAGATAAGATATAAAAGAGCACATCTCAATGAGAATGATGATGATGATGATGATGATGATGATAAAATATTGTTTCTTTTTCTTATTGCTCAGTACTACTACTACTACTACTACTACTACTACCACTCCTACTGGTCTACCCCTATAGCATAGTAGTAGGAGTAGTAGTAGTTGGAGTCGTAGTATCAGTAGTAGTTGTAGCTGTAGTAGTAGTAGTGCTATCATTTGAAAACAATTATAATTGTCTCCCTCCTCATCCTAATTCTCTTTTATTCACACTATAGAACAAACCAGAGATGCTTAATGCAAAGATGCTCGAAGAAGCATCGGAGATCATCGAGGCGAAGGTAACAGGAGACCACGACAGATGGCCGAGGATTCGATTCTCAAGCTTCTGTCATATTGCACATTTTAACTATTCACTTACTTACAGGAAAGAGATCATGTCGCAGCTGAGGCAGCAGATGTGCTATACTTCGCCAGCGTCATCTGTACGCGTGCTGGTGTATCATTTAAGGATGTGGAAAACCACCTTGATAGGCGTTCACGACGAGTGAGGCGGAGAAAGGGAGCAGCTAAACCTTACGCCGTTGAGATGCTTCGAAAGGCCAATAGCAAGAAGAAGCAGGAGGAAGAGTCGACAACGACGACGACATAATGACGGCAAACTCGGAGAATTATGTTGATCATGCACAAAAATGTCAGTCAAGCGAAAACGTGTTTTGCAAAGAGTGCATGAAGTTCGTAAGAAACACAGTGCTTTGTTGGCTGCACGTACCTGCATGCAGTTGTGCATGCATCTACTCTCTGGACTTGATACGTCTAGAGGTACGTACGCATAGACTTGTTACATGCGATCTGTTGCGTGTCTAGATGGCCACCGCAACAGTTCAAGACTTGTGCTATGTGCGCGAATATTCAACATGAGGACCAGCCATGCCTAGATGTGTGCATGCGCAACCAATGGCCATTCACAGTTCAATGATGTTCTTTTTGCAACGTGCGCACGTGACTAGCTAGCTAGATGATCGACCTGGTTGACACTGTTCCAATCATGTCAAGCATCAATGAAGACATCTTGGACATCGCACCACAGCGCAGTGATGGTGGTGTGATCATCTACCGCTCATTCTAGCTAGCTAGCTGGCTAGCTGGCATGCTAGCATGTCCCACATGAGATCGACTCGGTCCAATGCTGCAACACGTGAAGCCACTAGTTCAATTGATTCATCAATTTGATGTTTCTTTCAAGTTCATTTCGATGTTCCACCAACAAGACGTGCTAGCGTGCATTTGTGCAGCTCTGGTGCTGGCAAGCTAGCAAGACACACGAGCTTCAAGCAACTGGGCTGCAAGCAATTGATGACCAACGAGTGAAGCAGGCACAACGGCACAACTAGACAAGCAAAATGTTCCAGATCTAGTTCGAAATTAATCGAATGAACATCCATAGCTAGATAGGCTGACGAGGAAGGCATAACGGAAAACTGACGATGAAACGCGCAGCACTGGGAGAAGAAAAGAGGGAGCAAAACCATTACCAATTTCATCTTGCGACATTAATTATTAAAGTTATCGTGTTCAAACTGACTCTTTCTGTGGAAGAATCTGTGCGTTTTGTCTTTCTCATAAGTCTGAAAAGACAGACTCGGCTCCTGGAACCTGGATTTAGGGCTACTGCTAGCTCCTAGGGGAGAAGGAATGTCCGATAGAAAGAAGGATGATCAGAAGGTGGAGGATAATCGATCGACTGCTCATCACATACAGACACAAAGCATGTAGATATTGACAAACACTCACATATGTGCACATACATGCACGAGCATGCGACAGTTAGAAACACTTCGATGCGGCGACTTCCGTGATTCTAAACCAAAATTCTCTTAATCTACAACCTCAACTAGATTACCGATAAGGAAATACGTGACATCTTCCAATTGCTCATAGGGGCGTCTCAATCTCTGGAAAAAAAGAAGTGATAGATCTGCAGTTAATTGTTTTTGTGTTCGTATGTTTTGTGTATTTTGCACACCGCTATCCCATTGCACACCGCTATCCCAAATGTATTTCTATGACTTGTGTGCGCATGTTGCAACAAACAGGCTATCACTTGACGATATCTGCAGCACAATGAGCCGGCTTGGAATTGAGGTACCGCATTTCTACAAACGATGGAGTTAAAATTTGTGATTGACTCCCAAACTAGTAATGAGAGTAATTGTGAGTTCTGAGAATCGACTTGGATGTCATGAACACAACTTAATCATTACTTTCATCATTCTGTGTCTGCCCTGTGTTATATGAAAAATTGTAGGCCAACCCTCGTGTGGTGTCCGATCTATTTCCTACGGTATGCAATGCGGAATCGCACATGATCTCACTTTTCATCGATATGATTTATATTCTCAACTTTTTAGCATTCAAAATATTCATGATAATAAAAGTAGCTTCCATTTTGGCTTTTATTGTAACACAATATATGCACTCCTCCTTAAACATCGAAGATGTTGTCTCGGAAGCCATCGTAACATAAAATCTTCGGTGCCATTTATTAAACTTCCACTTCTCTGTTGTAAATTCTATTGAATTCATCTATATTTTAGGCAAATAAAAGTGGTAACGGTGAAGTTTCATATGAGGAGTTCGCAGATGCTATGAGGGATGTGGGGGACATTAAAGAAACCCGGAAAGAGATAGAGGATGCATTTCGGTAGTTACAAAATATCAAAATGATACAATTTAGTAACATCGTCCTTCTTTCCTAAATAAGGCAATAGGTCTAATGTAGTTCTTTTATGCCGGATACGAATAATTGATGTTCAATAAAAGAAGATGTATCGAAGATATGCTGAAGAAAATACAATCATTCCGTTTGTATGTGTATCTATTTGTCTTCTCTTCTCCCCTTCTGGGTTGTGTGTGTGTAAATAAAGCATGTTCCAGGGGAGAGAAGTGAACGAGGGTTGTATCGATATCGGAAGGCTACAGGAATGGGTATAAATAAGATGCACATGAAATTGACACATCTTTACGAGGTAGATTGTTGAAAGATTATACGAAGATATCCTACGATAATGTGTGTGTGTGGGCGTGACTCTTTATATGCGGGTGTGTATTTTCTTCGCAGCTGTTACTCTACGACAAGGAGACCCCAGAGCAAGAGGTACTTTGACAAGCACTCACATCGCATCGATTTCTACCACTCACTTCCTGCATGCGTGATACGCGTATCGACATAAATGATTGAAGTATGATAGATTTCAAATTGTATTAACTATAAATTCAAATAATGGCACTGTAAACATATGTTCTTTCCAGCAACAGAGTCAATCTCTAGTGTAGTCTCCATTCAGATTTCAGGAATAAATTTGACATAGTCACATTTTTATATTTGAATTATCCTGTCAAGATATATGGATGCTGTACAAGCCATACTCAAATCACTGTGATTACGATGCTGTTTATAATACGACCTACTATTTTTCCTTACTCACCAGTTGAAAGATCTTCTCATGACGCTACCCGTTGACGAAGACGGGCAATTTGAAATATCAGAGTAATCAATTTAAATGAACTTCGAGCTGCATGACTTATACTAGCGATAACGATCAAACATAATCAAATTCATTGTCATTACTGTATGTACTTTTATCAGATACCTAAACTCAATCTTTCCGGAAAGTGGGCCAAAGAAAAAGGTCGTTTATGCTCATCTCCCTCTCTTTCTCTTCTCTCTCTCTCTCTCTCTCTCTCTCTCTCTCTCTCTCTTTGTGTGTGCGCACTCCCTGTTTATCCTATCTATCGTCTGGACAAACATTTTCATACACACACACACACACACACACACACACACACACATGCGCAATGCCACTAACTAGAAAAAGGAACGATCGCGGTCACCAGGAACGAGAAAACTTCGTAAAGGTGTAAAGCGTCCGACGTCCCCAAAGCAGCCATGATGTGATACAGCATTACGACCCCCTGTATAGTACTTGAAGTTTCAAAGTTTCATCCGGTCCGTGCCTCATTTCGTGCAATGAACAAAGATGTGCAAATGAACACGGATGGCTAAGACATGTAGCATGATCATCATGTATCTAGTGTGCATATCGCATCGCGACGCAAGGCGGATGCCCTGTATCAATTGTGATCCATCACCATGCGCAGACACCACACTAGCACAGCTGACTGATGATCACGTGATCACATGCACACAACGCATGCACGCATCGATCACGATCGTAGCATGTCTAGATGCACACACACGTCGCTGCGCTGAGGAACTCCTACCGTTGGTTAACGTTAGTGCCCATTATTCGTACCATGTGGAATGACAAAGAGCTACGTGCCTGGCTTGTAGCTCTAGCTGCTGCAACTATGCAACGCACCCATGATGACATGCAATGCTGCATGGAGATCGCACCACACATCATCCTAGCATCAAATCCAAAATATGAATGTCGCACGGTGGAAATGGCATGCATTTTTATCGATTGTTCGTAGATTTTCAGTTAGCATGTAAGCCACAAAAGTCGACTAATCATCCGTAACGGGAAAGAACTGGAAATCTGCATTTCTCAAGCGATCTCGATGGCGGCATGGGTGCTCCTCTTCTTCGCTCCCCTCCAAATCTCATCTGTTTCCTTAACAGTCTTCAATGCACTCGCCCCCAACAGTACCTCTCGTGAGGGCATACTCAATGAGAAGGGAATTTTGTATGCAGGCATCTATGGTGATTCAGGAACGTGTTGTAATGCTTCTATACTGAATGGTCCGTATCAATCGGGGACTCATGCGTACGTTACAGTGCCAGCGCCTTATTCTGACAATCCAAAATTATTGTTAACAGCTTTGAATAAAACAATCCCAGGTCAGTGCGTTACATCATACTTCCTTTTCACACATAGTTTTGGTGTCCGCAGATTTTACCCATTACTCCCACAATTTCACTTTGAGCACACCTTTACCCATCAGGAACGGACAAACTTTACAGTTCCGATTTTATTGCTGATTTTAGTCTCGGTAGTCCCGATGGATTGTGTGAATACAGCGGTAACCTATGTAACAACGAACACTTCAACATGGTGTACGCATGGAGTACAACATCTGACTACACTGTTCGATACACTCCGGCCGATTCATGTGTTGTAGCAAGTTGCCCCCCTGCATGCTGCTTGAAATTAGGGAAGGTTGCACGTATGCTGTTCGTCAGCATGATGGGAGATATGGCGACTTGGAACGTGACCTTCCCCTCTCCTGACCCCCGCCCGGGAAAGGTTGAAACGTGGGCGGTGCCAACGCCAATTTGGGACGACTACTCACCGGGGGTATATACTTTTTATATATCTTTGGGAGGTATAGAACCGCTCTGTCAGCGATGCACATACAAAGTAGGCTATGATGCAAACAATACTGTGAGCTACGTGTTCATTTACCCCAACGGCCCAAGAGGCTCCAAAACACTGCAGCATCATGAGGTCATTACCGTTGGTCCTGGAGTTAACATCACGTGCGAGAGCAGTCCCACTTTTTGCTTGCCAGCTACTGCCTCGCCTACACCTATGGGTACGGCACTGTATGCTCAAATGACATTCAAATCGCTCTCTCCTGATGTAGCATACTGGTCCTTGAATATAACGTCTCTTCGAGCATGCTTAGCGTCCTTCCTTGCTTCCGCATCCCATCGTACTCCTCTCGCTTATGAACCCGATGAGAGAATTGTGCTTGATTTCGATCCAGCACCATTTAATTATTCCTCCATGCCAACGTCGAGTGTCATTGCCTTCTTCGCCAGTGACACAGTCAAGATGAAGGTGAGAACTCCATACCCAAATGATGCGACAAGGCTGGTAGAGACGCCTGAGTCAGATCTGACGACGGTGTTAGGCATTCAAAATGCCGTGATAGCCCTCACAGCCTACTACCAGGGAACATACGCACCAACGACCAATTCTCCGACTACGTCTTCTCCCATTACCAGAGCCCCAACTGTGATAGGAAATGTAGCTTCCGAGCTGACATTCGCTCTGAAATATAGTAATCTTAACCAGCAATATAAAATGCTGATCTGCGACGGAATTGCTGCATTCGTCGGCAATAGCACATACCCAATCAGTGGAAATCAAGTAGTCGCCAGGTAGGCAGGCTACTATGAGAAAGGGAGCTAACATCGTATGTAGCACCATGAGAGATATCCCTTTTGAGTGAGGGCTCAGTACCGGATATCTACCAAAAATATGAGAGAAATTAAATATATACACAGCTGTAAAATGATAGCGCCATTAAATTTGCTAAAAGGTACACCGAAGATAGCAACGGCAACGCCGTTACAATTGCTCAAACGCCACTTAAATATGGATATGCCAAGATGCAATCAGCGAGCCTTCAGACTCTTTCAAATGTCGCAAAAAAAACCGAAAATTAGATGTTCCGCCTAACGGTTTTTCCTTCTCAATTATTATTCCCTCTTTTGAACGATAACACAATTACCACTTGCATAATTTATATGCATATGTGTCCATGTGATCTGTGTACATATGTGCAAGTGTGTGGGGTATGTATACCTATTCACACACACACACACACACACACATGTAATTTGTTGTAATCACGATCAGACTATTGGCTTCACAGTCATTAAGGTTGAGACGGTCTCTGTTACCAAATCTCCTATAGCACAACCAACACCAACCCCAACCTTGCCGTCAGCTATGACAAGTTCTCCTACGGTCACGCCATCGCAAAGTGGCAGTAAGAAAGACAACAAGTCGCACAGTCGTTTTGGGCTAACCAATCAGGATTTTTTGGGTACATCATTCATGATATTTTGGCGATATTTCCCATTTATGGTATGGCGAGATGCGATAATTGAGTTTGTTCTGTAATCTAGGTTTAGTGATTGGAGTCGTGCTTGGAGCTGTCATTTTGGTGACGCTTCCAATTTGCTATTGGTGCAAATCCTGTTACTGGTACTACCACAAACAGATGATAATACGGTGACCATGTAATACGTAATAACCATACAGATACCCGTACCGACTCTCAGAGTTCATGTAAACACATTCACTTGCCATACTATGTCTTGATACAATTAAATGTGCGAACGTGTATCCAGGTATCAAAGGCGGATAAATTCTGCCGCTTTTTTTGTTCCAATTCGTGATGAAGATGATGCAAAGTATGCGAGCATTCAAAATTAACGCCGCCTCAGTTTCCATTTTCCACGCTGAGTCTGCGGACAAATGACACGATAATGTCTTACGCTGGTTTCTAAACGACGACATTATGATATGGTACGTTCACTAGAATAGGACGTTTATTCGGACGATATCGACGTTTTTTTAGATGATTTACCAGAGAAGTTTAGCCTCCACTAAAAAAGATTACGAGCTGGCGCTCATCGAACTCAGTCTGGAGCAAATGTACCTCTAAACTGCTAGACTGCGCGGCGCGCCGCATGTGATGAAACAGATGCGGTTATCGTTACATATACATGCATGTTTCGCTTGGCGAAAGTGTTTGAGTAGTGCTCGCTCATCATGCAATTATCTCGATCGCTACTGCTATGAAGCGCTTTCGTGCGCAGGCTTGGTAATTTGCGCAGACCGCGCGGCCGACATCAGCTAGTAGTCGCATCGTACAATGTAGATAGTAGGACAAGCGCAGCCACGTACAGTATTACAAACAGCACCATTGCGTTCGATTTATTGTAGTCGTGCCGTTGCTTGTTCGGCATACGCAATGCTCGGAACTTTCGTATCGCATAGATCACACCGTACTGAATTGAAGCGTCTACCTATGGTGCCTATTCACTAAGCGTAAATGTTCCCAACATATCCGCTCTTCATTACTCAAAGGAATTGCGCGATCGCTATCAAATGGATGACACATCGCTTGCACAGTCATCTGAAAAGTCCATGCCGCTATCCTCCTTACCAGTATCCTTACTACTTTTCTCAGCTGTCGCACGTTTCTGTTCCTTTTTCTTGCTGCTCCTTGGAGTAAGCTTCATATCGATGGGAGGGGCGTCTTGCACGATCTTGCCAAGTATCCGCTCCATCGCAGGGAGACTCTGAAGGCAATGCTTCAGGTGCTATATTGGGAAAGGCAGGAGCGTTGAGAGGAGAAATTGTGGTTTTGTCATCTTATATCGATTGTCATCATTAGCATCATATGTTCTGTTAAGCGTTGCTGAGGTTGACTCTATACTGATAAGCTTATACGTTTCTCACTACAGCACACGGTACGTAGACAAAAACAGATGTTGCAAAAGTATCAGGTGACATATTGTGAATTCTAATGAAGTCCCTCCCCCCCCCCCTCATTTTATGATTAGCACCACCTGTGGGCCTAGTAGATGGTGTTGCCTCGCCTTGGCTTCCTGTTTTGAACAATGGTCATCGATGATCTCTTTCCCTTTGCTATGCCTTTGCCGCTACAGCATCAGCAACTAGCTGCTTACTCAAAAAGTAAAAAAGTATTAATTACCTGATCGATCTTCTCGAACAAAGTAGCTAGGCATCCCTCTGTCATCCCGTCAAGAACGTACTGTAAACACATGTCATCAAAAGCTGAAAACTTCCGCAAGTAGAGAGAACAGAGCAGAGTAGAGAGAGAGAGGGAGAGATGTACAACATATTCACCAGTACTACGTGTTCGCACGGAAACTAACCGTGGCGACGTCACTTATCGTTCTGAGTTCCATATTTTCTTTTGCCAGTCTCTTTATTCGTGCTCCTGAAGAACAGCATGGTTGAGGATTTGGGGGGGGGGGGGGGGGGAGGGGGGGTAAGGGAGATGCTCTCGTTGTATATTTAATGAGGATTACTAATTTCAGTATTTGTGACTAACTTTGCAGGCTCCTCGCCTTGATCCGGCCAATCTCTGGATCTATTTGGTGCTCCTTAAGGAGGGGACGCAAGGGCTTGCTGTAAAGTGGTGGGGTTAGACCGGCGGCACAGAATAAGAAGTCAATCAAGGTGATGGAGAATAAAGTTTACTTTACCAGCAAATGACAAGCCCCAAGGCGAAGAGAAAGGATGTTATTCCAAGGGAGCCAGCCCCACCCGTCCACCTCCTCCTCCACCCCTCTCTCATGTTTCGTCCCGTCCTGCAGAATTCTCCTGTTATACCTCCTCCTCCTGCTGATTCTGCTGATTATTTATGGTTATTTTCGGTATGTGAGGGGTAATAAGTTGACAACCCGTTTGCTGTTTGCACTGAAGGTTTGAGTGAGTCGCATGCTGAATGGTGCACACTTCGTAGTTATTGTACTGTTACAAACCCTAACATTCTTGTCAAACGGATCGAGCTTCGGGAATGCATGTATCCTGAATGGTTGCATCGCAAGTCGAAAATGATTGGTTATGTGGGGGCTAATGTTCACAAGAAACGAAGATAAAAACTGCAGTCTGTCTTTGACCGGCAGACCACCTTCGGATCGTATTTTAGTAAATTTAACAGAACCTAAAATATCTAAAATATTCCTTAGATTTATTTTTTCGGACGCAAAGCCACAGAATTGCAAAGTGGACACGTGGTCTGGCCGCAGCTGCATCGGAAGAACGCATGCATCCGCTTCCGCATTTCTGCTTGAAATTTCTCTTGCTCACGGCTCTCTTTGCCCAATGCTACTCCAAGTCTACGCTTAGAACTAGGTCGATTACAAGCTCTCGCTCTTTTACCAATAAAATGTCAAGAAGGCGAAAGCTGCGTTCTGTTGATCGTCGTGCTGCTCCAACGAGCATTCGGCCCCCTTCCTGGCTGACAGATCTACTTCCGAACGAAGGCAAAATTAGGGAGGAGACTGATAGTTCCATAGAGTCGACTATCGGAAGGAGTGAGGACGCTGCAAAGGAAAGGAGAAGGACTCGGGACATGGCCAAGGTAGCCCTAATCAATGCGATCGAAGCTGCTCGCCAAGCAAAGAAGGACGTGTACGGCTCATACGGACCACCTCCTGTGACAGACGCTAACTTAGAACCGTATCTCACGAGCAATATCGACAGGGCCATAGAAGTCCTAGAGTCTATGCGTGACAATCAAATGAAAGAGGAACAGGCATCGATTCTGCGGGTGCTCGATGGGACATGGCAGCTTATATTCTCGAAGCAAGATGAAATACGAAAGCTGGAATCGCTGACACCGTTTGGGGTACAATTAGGTCCAGTATTCAACAGGATAAACGTATCCAGGGGGGTTGATTATCGCCTTGCGCTCATTACCCACAAACTTAATTTGTTCTCAGCAGAGGTACAAGTTGATGCGCAATTTGAACCATTGTCTGCTGACGCCGCAGCTGCAGCTGACGCTGCTTCGAAGCTGGATATATTCCCACAACAAGTGGCACAAAAAATTACGCGAATTCTGGGTATTCCCCTCCCGCCAGACAAATATATACAGAACGTTATCAAATCACGCCCACGCGCCCCAGACGCTCCTCAGGTTTTTTCCTCATACATTTGTACGCTTTCGAATACTTTTAAGCGTGCATGCTTATGTATAGGTATGTGTGTGTGTGTGTGTGTGTGTGTGTGTGTGTGTGTGCGTTTGCTAATTTCGAAGTTTAGTCCAAAACGGTGACAAAAAAGTTCAACTCGTACTCCCAACTCTCATTCTGCCTTCTTTGCTCAGCCTGCGACGTTGGTTACATATATCGACGATGATCTGCGCATAGCCCGCTCGGGTAACGATCTTACCCGTGTGGTGGTGTTCATGAGAGCTCCAGAGGAGAAGGTAGTTGTGAAAAGAGAGCGCGAGATTTAACATAATACAGCGACTAGTTGGAATTTGAAGTCCAATCTGGTAAGTTTAATATGTGCTTAAAAAATTTATCTACTACAATACTTTCATTTCAGACTGACATGTGGAATGGTAGAACTTTTGTTGAAGGACGGCGTGAGGAATAAATATATTTGTGATAGGGCATACTGAAGAGATTATACAAGTATTGCTGTTATTGTATGTGCCATGTTTAGACCACATACACGTGAAAATGCTATAATAGTACTATGGGTGTCTACAGTTAGCAATATATTCTCCGCGTTCACAGATCTAGCTATCGCGCTTCGTTAATCAATCCCAAGCAAGCCGTAATTTTGCATTTTAGCTTGCCATTTGCTTATGTAACTTCTGTAATAAATGGCATATGTCATAGCGAATGTAGCTGACGAAGGACTCACAACATGTTTTGTACTACACTGGCCAGAAGCAGTCGCACTTCATGAGTATGCTCAAGTTTGTTGCCATGCGTGCATGAACAGCAATATAATTCGCATCATCGAGTAGCCTTTGTATCGTACGCGCTACGTGAAATATAGGCAGCTCATCTTGCTAGCTTGATGCACGTGTCATTCTATACGTACACTACAGGGATCACCCACAATTTCTTCCACGCTTATGAACGATTTGTTCAACTATGCTATCATGGTTATTCTAGTTTGCTCGATTGCTATACGTTATCCTTTGGCTGTAATCAGTTTGGTCAACAAAGTTGCTTGGCCAATGGGCAGTGCTTGGTCCTCCTTATTGTAGAAAGAAGAAAACATAAATTCTAGGAACGAACTAGAAATCTGTAAAATCATGTGAGAGCTTCACTTTCCATTGTGCGGGTTGAACATTGTTACCTCCGATGAAATTCTCATGTCTTACAAATCTTTCGAAGAAGGAATCCGGAGGATCAGCTCCAATGCGTGCCAAAAAGTCATCTCCGCTGAGAATTGTACATAGAAACATGATAAATTTTTTGCCATTGACGCACAGTATCATTTTCTCGGGTATCAAATGAAGCTTCACTTCAGATGGTTCCAATTTATCCTCTAATTCTATGGGAGGAGAAGGGGGTTACATTCCGGGACTTGTCTTCGAAGATGGGTCGAACGGCTTGGGCAGCAGCCAGCCTGCATCTTTTTTCTAAGGGTAACATTTTGGACCAAAAACTGAGGGTAATGACGAAGAGGATTTTCGGAAGAATCAGACCGATTCTATTTGCAAAAGGGTCGTCGTCAAGTCTCCAACGTCTCCAACGCTTTCCCTCCTCCCCGTAGCATTCTTACTAAGACGATTTGCCGCGGTGTTCGCTGTAGATGTGGCGACTCCAAAAATGGAAACACTTAGTAATAGCACTGAGAAAATGATCCAAGATCTCAGGGTTGTCATGTTTTCACTTTGAAAGCCGCCCCCCCCCTCCACAGGGAGCTGAGAAAATTCAAAATCGAATTTGAAAAAACTTGATCGATCTCCTGTGGAATCTCTTGTCGCAATGGAACATTCCACACTGTGGGAAAAAGATGGTATGCCGGTGAATGATGATGTGCGACAATGAAAGTGGGAAGTCATAGGAGGAATTCATCCTAACTCTGATGAACCTTTCGGATCGTCTTGCAACCCCAGCAACGTTTTCAACCGAAGTTTTGCTGGGTGCCCCCTCGGATGACCCGAATGTGGATCGTCGTGTAGATGTAGCCTTCAGGAATTTTCTACTCAGAGTAGATGCTTTGTATCGCCGCCACATTGCTGCTAGTTGTGTTGTTCCACAATGGCTAGATTGCCAATTTTGAAACCCTGCTGGTTCACCAGTTGGTCCTCACTGAAGCTAGTTCGAGGCAATGCGTTTCGCACACTGCAAATGTCTTCCAACGTTTTGGAAATGTGGTTCATCATCATTGTTCATTGTTCATTGTTGTTCCCCTCTTGAAATCAAACTCTCACTTGAAGTGCAGCGCGGCACAATGTTGGCACCACAGGAGGCTTCCTGGAAAAAGAGCGCACTGATCGATTGCGACGGTTGTGGAGCGCATGCCGTGCTGTGTGTCCCCCTGGCCCCTGTCAACCTGATGCTCAGGAATGAAACGTTGCCATTGCACGACATTGTGCCACCCAAGAGGACTGCAACTCGAGAGAGCCATCGAGAAAGCTGTCTGCACAGTGGAGTCACCTGGATGCAATGTCTGACCCGTGGAGGAGGAGTCCACAACAGGTGTGGAAACGAACCACACAAGCTTGCAATGATTGCAGATCGTGTCCATGTCTGCTGGGCTTGCTACTGAGCACACATGCAGTGTGCTTGCGACAGACATCAGAGTGATGACAACAATGGACACAACGCGCACACTGCGCATCACACGCACGACACACGGGGCAACAACGAACAACGTGCAGCTGCGTGCGAGGGATTCGCAATCAAACATGCAAGGCCAGCAATGGAATCACGTGAGTGCGCACAGGATGACAAGATTCTGATGAGTTCCAGAACGTTTTGTTTGGGGTCCTCCCTCAAATCAACTTGTCAGCAAGTTTTGGCACAAAAATTTTCTTTTTGTGCAGCGCACAATTTGAACAATGCACTGACATCCGTGCACATGGGTCATGGTGGGATGGGACCCGCTGCACCAGATCGAAGACATTGCTTGCGTGAGTTAGGAAAAATTGATGCTGCGCAAAAATGACTTTAGGTGCGGCTACACATTTGCAAACGTTGAACATGCATTCTCCATTTTGACAGTTTCCCTTTTTGAGTTTGTTCCGGCAAGAGCTACTACGAGCTGTTGCAAGTTTGTTCAAAATCATTTGGAATTAAGGCGTCTTTTCAGGGTTTGTTGAAGATAGGAATGGATCGTTTTTTGAAACCCGGACATCTTACTTGGAATTTTATGGCCGCCTTCGTACGAATATATTTCTGGCTCTTTGAAGTATTTGATCATTCTAACTGCCCTCTCGGGTGGCACAATTTCATCATTGTTTCCGTACACTATTAGAGCATTCGTTTCTAACGGGGATTTTTCCTTTGAAAATATGAAATAAAGATTACCCTTCGAGAAGAGGTAGGTAAATATCTAAATTGTAATCATACCTCGAGGCATTTCAATAAAGATTGGTCTCGCACTACAAAACCGCCAATAAGAATTGCTACGTCGATTTTCCTGTTGTTACAAAATAGAATACTTCAGGAGATTCTCGGGAGTAATTCAAATCTAGATTCGTAGCTACATTCTTGCACAGAGAACAGCTGCTGCTGCTGCTCCTTGAGAATAGCCTAGTAACCCATCCCACGGCCCACTCTCGTTGATAATCTTCTCGAGGTTGGTGAATGTTTCTTCCGCGCCGACATAGGATGGTGTACTACTCTTTAAGTCTGATTTTGCATTCCACCAAGCTCGGCCTCTCGTTTCTCCAGGGCTGTGCTCTCTGCAATAATAACCATAACGACAGTAAATGTAAAATCAGATAAATAGGGGATTTTTTTATCATGAATAAAGAATCAAACGCCATATTTACCTCTCTGCCTGATCTGCAATGTGGAATCCGTCTAGACACTCAAAGGTGGCTATTTCAGCACAGTGATCTGCGAGGGGAGCTATGTACGACTGCATTTTTGTAGCTGTCATCATGTACCCATGCCTTTCGATGTGATTACATTGAAATAGTCAGTTCCTTGCCACAATGTGGTATGCATTCAAGAGTTAGTGCAAGGTTTCTGAGATATTCTTACATGCAAAGGAGGCGCAACTTCCGTACGGATGTTTTCCCCATCTGTGGACGAAAATCATGCGAGTTACGCCAGATATGAGGAGAACATGTTTACACAGTGAAGTTTGACGGATTGTCAGATCGATGTACACATGCATGTGCACGTTGCAAATAGCACGATCCATCTATATACCCACACCATTCATTCTGCCCCGATTGGTTCGTGTCATTTTATCGCTCTAAGAAGCAGCTGCAACACCTTCAGATGACTGCCGGTTGATCCTTCGAACGAATAACACGATAAGATGTAGGAGCACGCCCCCTTCGGAATGGAGTCTCGTCCTCGTCTTGGGTAAGAACATAGGCGAATTTCATCCTCTGTCATGACTGAGAACCGGGGAAAGCTTGCTGATTAGTTCAGAGTTGCTTACAATTAGGATGTCGTCGGCTTGAATTCTCCTATGTTTCCCCCGAAAATTCTCAAGTATTTAAAAAAAACGTCGTGGAGTACAAGCAGTTACCTCTCGGCAGGGCTGTACATAATTCCTCCAAGGACGAGTGGATGCCGAGCGAGGACGAAGAGATCCGCCAAATTCTTGGCGCAACATTCCATTGTGCATTTACGTGCGACCTATGCAAAAAGGATGAAATCGAGGGAGCTGTCTACTTGGACTGTAAGAAAAACTATGGCGTGTGCAAGGCTTGCTTTGAGAAGAGCGAAAGCGACGAAAAGGAGGTCCAGCATAACGCTCTACAGTATCGCACATGCACGTGTTTCTACGTTCCCGATCAAATGTTCACGTCTACACAGAAATTTCATCATTTTAACTATTTAGGGACTGAAGGAATGCAAAACGTTTGGCGAAACTCTCGTATGCGAATTCAATCGTTTCAACCTCAATTCAGATGGCAAGCTGCCTGTTAAGGATTACGAGAAGTATCTTAAGGTATAAAAGAAAATTCTAAGGAGGAGAAAGGAGAGAAATCATTTCGCATTGATAGAAATCAATTCGCATCGATTAGCTGCTACGTTGAAAATGTTTAGTCTCCTTCAATCATCATGCAGGGTTCGACGGGAGAAGTGGATGAAATGACGGCCAACTTCATCGCAAGCCTGACCGACCTTAATCAAGATGGCCTGATATGTCTTAAAGAGTACAAGGAGGCTACTGCAGGCTTCATGGTGCGTTACTTCACCACAAGCTTCTGTACTACCGATCTAGATTCATTTGATTTCAATTTGCATGTGCTTTTGTGTAGAAATTAAGTGGCAAGGTGAAGAAAGGTCCCAAAATAAGTAATGTGGAAGTATATCATAGCTCCGGGGTGAAGAACTTTACACTTGGTGGAAGAAGGTATAAGTTTCACACTGCCTCCGGTGTAAACATAATAATCTCGCTCATTTATCCTGTAGGTACCAAACAGAAGAAAGATTATCTTAATTTATCGATCGCTCCGGTATCCGAACACAGCCAACTGTAGCTAGATATTGTAGTCACACGATGTGTGGTTTCTGTGCGAATTTTCCTGTAGAATATCAATGGTTGCAGGCTTGTATTTCGATTTGTGAATTTTGTCGTGATAGGCGCGAAAGCTTGCTACACATATGTGCTAGGTCTATAGTAGCGGCAGCTATGCCATAGATGTGCATGCGTTGTGTGCATTGTACATGGGCACTGCGATTAAACTGACTGCAAGCAGGCATAAAGTCACAACCATGCAAGTGATATCTAGTAGAGTTACACTTTTCATGCACTGTGCGTGCATGTTCTAATTCCTGCTGTAGTTCATAACGGCAACACATATAGCGTAGGAGTGCATGCAGTCTTATATAGTCATTGTGATTTTGCGCGTTGGGCATAATGATTTCATGCATTCATATTTGCAATGTGACAAAAACATGGCATGCACAAGCAGCAACTGTGTGAGACGGATGTAGCGAAACATTAACATTTTTCCAACAGTCATCCCAATGTAGCAGTGCAGAGCGGCGATGCGACAGCGCTAAGATAATGTTTGTTTCGATGATTATGTGCTTCATGTTAGCGAATCATACAGCCGCAATTGCTACTGATAGCACCATTTTTTCTTAGCGTCCTTCGTTCGCTGCTTGACCATTCACGCGAGCATGAAAACTGCAGCAACAGGTTGCTGAATTAGCTCGGTGGCACGTGCGCACCGTCCGTTCCGCTCGGGGTGTGTACCCCATTCGCGGCGTCGGCGGCGATCTTGAGCTCCTTTGCATAGAGATCACTCATCTCTGAGAGTGGGATCTCCGATTTACCACGACATAGCTCGAAGAGAGGCATTTGGAGGGCTGCGCTCCATGAAAAGGAGAGGTTCCATGGGCAGTTCTTTTTAAGTTTATTGATGATGGAGAGGCGTGCTGCGGCATCTTCGAGATTTTGGCCGCCTGAAAGGTAGTTCACACCAGGGATTGAGACAGGCATACACTGACGCAACACGTGGACGTTCGCCTCGGCAATGTCCTCCACACTGTACGGCTTGGGACAGGACTTTCCAGGATTCACCATGTTGACTTTAAGGATTGTACCCTCCATATAGACGCCGTGATCCAGCATGGCCTTGTAAAGAGCGGACTGAATGCGGACATTAGCCACCATGGCAGTCTGAAGGTCGTGATCTCCCTTGAGGGAGACATCGGGCTCCACAATAGGGACCAATCCCTCATCCTGGCAAATAAGTGCGTAGCGTGCCAGGTCATTCATATTCGCTTGAATGGCAAGATCAGATGGCTGTCCCTCCCCAATTACAAGCGGTGACCGCCATTTTGCAAAGACAGCGCCAGCCGCCTTATACTCCCGTAGACGGTCGGCAAGAGAGTCAAGGCCCTGCATTACAGTTTCTCCTCCAGTACCAGGAAGGGTGTACACTTTTAGGTGCGGTTTAACACCTGGCATGACTCCCATGTCCTTGAGCGCCTCTGGGAACAGCTTTCCGGAAGTATCGGACTTCTGGTGAAGCGTTTCAGGGTCGAGAATGGCTGCAGAGAGGTAGTCTGCTGCACCTGGCGTTTCAAACAGCATCTGGCGGTATTTTCGGCGATTCTCCTCGGTGTTAGTGACTCCAACAGCCTCGAAGCGCATGCCGATTGTGCCTGGCCCTTCATCACAAGCTGTGATACCCTTTCCAGGTGTGGCGATCAAGTCCGCAACGCGCTTCAACTCGGCTTTGCTCTCGGCGGAAAGGTAAGCTCCGTCGTCACAAGCAGCTCGTGGAGGCGATGGAAGGAAAGAAGATCGCCCTGCTGGCGAAAAAATCTGAGAAGGATGTATGAAAGAAAACGCTTAATCTATGCTGATTATCTGTGCGACGTGAGTAGCTAGGAAGCAGGGATTCATCCAGGAAAAAGCACAACCAAAAGCATACCCTGTTGACAGGAACGGAGAGGCGTGCCGAACGGGAAACCCTTCCTAAAATTTATTTATGTGTATACATGTGATGCTACATGCACTACATACGCCATCTTATGTCATTTTTAGACGAATCGATTACCTGAAGTTGCAGCTAACGAGAGTGTTGACGATGTGCGGAAAGAGATCAACACCGTGACGAAAGCGGTGGCGACTAAGATAATCAGGAAAAACCGTTAAAAAATTCTATCGAGAAGCAATATTCATTAATTTGGGGAAAATAGAACCCTCTTATTTACCAAGGCAGGCCGTAGCAGCAACAGAAACGCGCATCTTTCAGAAGATTCTTCTGACTTGGACCCTTTATAATGACTAGAAGGAAAAGGGGAGTAATGAGTACCAGTAGAGACTGACGTGCCTATCCCAATATAATGTAGCCTAGGATCTTAGTACTATCTCTATCAATGTGAAATTCAAGCGAAACAGAGGGAGGGGCGACGTCGATGACCGGCTTCTTTTACTTGTGAAATCGTGGCGGACCTGCACCGTGCGACAAAGGAATTGCACCATGCGACAAAGAACTTGCACATATGTATGAATTGGCCTGGAACGCCTTCTTGCGACATGTATCGTATTTATTTTGTCTGCACATACGAGTAGAGTCTAGACAAAATTGCTCACAGATCCCTAATGTGCAATTAGAGCACCGACCTGCTGCCAGACATGAACGGATGGGCCGTTAACACTGCAAACAACTCAATTTTACCCTCTCCTCGTTCTGAGGGCTTTTCGACTGAATACGAGCTGTCGGGCGAGATAGAGCGATGGAGCGAGGGCATCCTAGAGTGGCATTAGCTGAGAGGCAGGCTGAGTCTGACACTTCGCTTGGCGTCGGAGCGATCACAGTGTGCTCCGTCGATGGGTCTTCTACGGAAAAGAGATGTCGTAACTTCACAGTGGAAATGAGTCAGGAGGAAGATACCCGACAGCCATCTTCATCTTTCTCTCGCCATACGATAACATTGCCACGCCCTCCCAAAAAAAGGGCTGGCTGGAAGCTCGACGAAGTTGTCCTGTACTCTAGCGATCGCAACATTGTCAACCCCATGGCAGAGAACTTAGCAATGGGTACAATATGGGGTTTGATTTGATATGATATGACCAAGATCAAATTCGAGTTTTACATTTCAATGTAACGCTTATGCCTCCTGCAGGGAAACATCAAATAGTCTGGATTTCTCTCCAGCATAGCGTTCATTTTTCGACCCATCGGAGGCGCCCTTACCATTAGTGGCATTGGCGATAGATATGGAAGAAAGCTTGCTTTAGATTGATTTTGCTGCAAACGTATCGAAAATTACAGCAGTACTGAGTTGCACCTCCGAAATATCTCGCTGTCTTTCTCTCCCAAGCCTGCCTTTATCTCACGTTGTAATACGATTAAGGATTGCATCGATCGCTGTGGTGGCTTCAACTGTTCTTCAAGGATATCGTCCTCCCTTAATAATAATAAGGCTTCACACATATTACTGTAATTTAATTTGTTGCCATCATTTCAATCATCTTGATCATCCTTCACCATCAAATGTTGAGAATTCTATCCTCCTCCCAATTTCCATCCCCAACCATTATCTTCTTCTCTTGGTTCTTCTCTCTTCCTTGTTTATGCCGTCGTTAGAGTTCTACCTTCGCAGAGAGCTGGAGGACCTATAGGGAGGCTAAGAGTATCCATCATGAAGATAATAATAACGACGGCAAAAGTGCCTCAGAGGACTACAATGAGAGCTGTGCGGAACAGCCAGATGGTCACTTCGAATTTGGTGCGACTTCGAAACATATTGAACTGTGCATTGGTTAAAAAAGACTTTAAATTGGCAGAAAAAGAACGACAAGGAATTATTGATCTATGCAGTAGAGGAACTATTCTAGTATTCACATTAAGGCATTGAACAAGCATATGGCCAAATAATTGCTCGAATATTAGATAAATATCTACATATGCAAGCTATAAGTGTGTGCTCATGCCTTTAATGAATGAACGGATGATAATGTATATCACTACAATGCGAAGCAAAAATATCTTATTGTTTTTCCAGCATTTATATTTCTGCGCTTTACTATATATTACAAAGTTGCCACCAAGAACACATATGTAGCTTGGCACGCACTTGATTTGTAATAGAGTATATTAGTAATTAAGCAATAGATAGAGTAATTAGTAATTAGGCCATGTTCGTGCGCGATCTCATCAGATTTACTGCAGCGCGATAGCGGTAATGAGCGCGATAACAAGCATTATATGTATGTCTAATGCCTGTGAAATGCATGGTAGGGTTCTCTTCTTGTGGAGCGGTTCTACTCTATGACTCGCTGAAATAAACTGGACCAATTTTATCGCTGCGCTATATGGTGTATGAAGCCACGAAGTATCGCCCGTGCATATACGTAGCTGATCCTCACTAAATATAGCTACTGTGCAGCTTATTTTGCAATCTATCCGGGATTTCCTTTTCCACGTGTTCTCGTGCTCTCAACCATCACATTCTGTTGATTTTTTTCAGTCCCAAGATGGATCTTCGAAGTGAGCGGAGGATTACGTAGAATGCTACCCTTCGCACTATGAAGAAGGATGCGCCTTGAAACAACCCTAGCACTCCATCGCGATTTAGTACCTTCTCGTGCAACATACACAACGAATCGTATCAACGCAACAGTAGCTGTGCCTAGCATAGCATATGCGTGACATCATACTCCTTCGGAGAAGGGGGGGAGGGGAGGGGACAAAGTGAGGAATGTCTTTGCCACGAGAACACAATATCGCTAGCTTCAAGAAGTAGCATATGTATTATAGAGCACAGCATTAGTGTCTATTATGTCGGAGATATTACCGCATTAATTGTCGTCGGAGCTCCGTCGTCATTGACTTCAATCACTCTACTAGCTCGTTGGCGATTCAGAAGCAATTCTAAGGGATAAGTAATCGCTGCTGCGGCTAAAGCCACGCCTACAAATACACACGCACATACACACTCTCATACACATTTTTATATAATTGAATTCATGTATATATGGGTGGGGGGTATAGTGTAAAAAATCACCAACATCCAAATGATGGCCGCCCCAACTACACAATCACTACCGGCTTCGACTGAGAAGCTCCTCTCGTCTTTTGAATCATCATCATCATCATCGTTGTTATTTTGCAGAAGTCTCTTGCTGTCCAACGAGGATGGTGGGTGCCCGTAGGCCGCCAAGGCGGCCATACCAAAGCCGAGCTGCAAGGTTTGGCTCAGCATCCTAATGCCTTTCCCCAGACAAACAACACACGTAATTAAATTTACATACACATGAGGTATGCGCATATTACATCTACTTTTCTCCAAACCGAGATTGATACTCTACAAAATATCTTGTTTGTTAGTCTTCGCATGTAGCATGCCTACTACCTATTCCCTCGTAGAGGCCCGAGATATATCCAAACTTGAAGGTAAGCTTCCACATTGCATTGAGAGGTCCTTGAACAAGCCGAAAATTAGTGGTTTTGAGATCCAGAGTACAATTAACACCACGGTATCTCGAGGGGACGGTGTCATTCTATTCATCACTCTTTCACCAGTATTTTTAATACGATTTATGGATACTTCTATTGTTCCTTTTGATACTACCAACCCACCGGTATATTCGAAGCCCTGGCCGAGCGCCTCACGAGCACACGAGATGAGGTAGGTTTCTAACCCATTCTCAATGGGATACATCACCACAGTCGATATGTTTCGCCAGAGAATCACCAAGATGCCTGCGATTCCGACATAGGAGGAGAAGGAGAAAGAGGAGAAGGAGATACGGGCAATTTTCATTGATTCAGGTGGCAGCGAGCTGGTGCATGTGCTCTGGGTTGTGAAGGCTGTTGCGCAGATGTATGTCGTCGTTATTCGTAACATGTCAACGGGACAATCAATTCTGGAATAATTATGGCATCTTGAGGGTAGTAAGGAGTCTTTCCTACTACCTTTTTTTAAAAAAATAGATTTGGTGTCCTCTTCACGCTTCTTAGCATCCTCGGGGTCAGCAGCAGGCAGCAGTTTTGTGAGAGCGACATATGCCCGTGAGGAGACGAAGTCTTCAACGATGGAGTACCCAACTGCGGAGCTGAAGAATTATCATAACGTTACACCAGCCAGCATAAGGAGCGATGTCTCTCAAACGAAATGCACAATGACAAAAGATTTTGCGAAAGTATTTAAAATCATGCTCCTTCTGAATTCTAATGCATTCTTAGGGTGATTTACAGCAGTCCAGAGCAGAACGAAGAAATTCCGCTGGTGGAGAAAATCAGACGGGCAGAGGAAAATGCGCTTGGTTCGATTTCAGATGGCTGGATCTAAACACATGTATCCGTTGATTCAAACATCTAATTCCCAAATATGAGAAGAAAGGGGAAAGGTACTACCAGGATGGTGTGATGAATGCGGTGCAGGGGTATCAGAAGACACGAAGAGAATGGGAGCACCGTCTGTTGTACTATTGGAGAGTATGTCTCCCTAAGTTTGAATGACAAGAAGGTAAAATTCTGCATGAGAACTCAAGAAAATTTTCGCAACCAGAGCATAGCCGAGGCGACGGCCATTATCCTAGGAGAAATTTCAGGCTTATGTTGCCGCTTTTATTTTTACTTTCAATTAAAAAACAGGTCATTTCCCCCAATTTACACGTTCTGACGATTGAAAGAGGATATATTCGTAACGCGTTCTCATGCGTAGATCAGAACGAAATGACGCAGGCGATTGTGAAATTTGTAAATGTTGTGAAAATGGATCCTAATTTAATCCTGCGACAATGATTTAGATCTTGTCGTAAAGGTATTTTGCTCTCACTTCCGAAAAAATGGCAACGGGGCGGGTTTCGCTTGTGGTTCTAACCACCGTGATCTTCTCCGCCCACTGCATCGCAACTCCTTCCCTCCCGCCTGCTTACAGGACCAGAATGCAACCATTGTACTCCCTGCCATCCTCGTTACCAAGCGAGTCGGTGTCCAGGCTCTCAGAAGCGCAGAATCGAGCCTTCAAACTCAGGACATTTGCAAAAGACATTGGGCGCTTGAAGGATGCGAGGATGTTGAGGGATGTTGCAGACAAAATAGAGGAAGGTTTGGAACCATAAAATATTCATCTACTTGGAATGCATTTTCCGCGAATTTATTCTGATCTGAAAGAGCGATACACATCTTTGCTTTCAGGAAAGTTGCCTGAAGATGTCCTTGATGATGACGATGCAAGAGAGGCCTTCCGGATGGGGGCCAAAGCACTTGATTTAGTTCGTAATTTAAAACCCATCTATTAGTTCACATGATAATGTTGACTGTTTCCTCCTCTCGTGCAGTCCTCCCCGGTGCAGAAGCAATATGCAACACGAGTTCGACGAAAGCTCTCCGATAGTCGGCAAAAGTACGTGAAGAATCTGTCCTTGCCCTAGATACTCTATTCCTCTAAACTACCAGCCTCATGATCCATGCTTTCAAGTCAACCTGTGTGCTGCCTATCCTGCTTGTAAGGCGTGATGAACTGGAGAAAGCTAACTCCCCAGGATGGCAACCATTTGAGTGAGTGCTCCAGATTTATATGCCTTTCTGGACCTGTCATCAACTAGATCAACTCTTTGGCATGTATCAGGACTGGTAAGAAGCTATTCGAAGCAGGTGAATACAAGGCCGCAATGGAAAAGCTGACTGAGGTTTTCCTCCTTTGATATTTGGGGCGACAATCCTTTCAATATAAGTTTATTTTTGTCTCGATGCATAGGCAATGAAGGTACAAGATCCTCTTACGCGGGTGGGAGGTGACATACAGATTTACATCGCGTTCACATTGGATGCCATGGGGAGAACCGACGATGCGTGCGATGTAAATAAATTTATAGAAGAATGAAATAATTGTTTCGTTGTTATGTTTCATTATCATAACTATCATCATAATCATGACAAAAAAAAAATAAATAAAATGGAGTGATATAGTGGAAAAGAAATCAATGTGGAAATATAGCAATTGAGATCTAGCGGTGACTCATTTCACAGGTATTGAAGATCATCGAAGAAACCCATCCTTCCCAGAAGCTAGCAAAACAGGTAGTACCAGTCTCCCATTTGCATCCCCCCTCCCTTTGGATTATATGTAAAAATGAGGCCTTGCTCTATCAGGCAGAGGAATTCCGATTCGTAATGCAAGCACCAGTTCTGAAGCAGCCAGAAAGGTCGATACATTCGCTGGAGCAAATACCAATTATGATGATGATGATGATGATGATGATGATGAGATGTGAAAGGATGATTGAGGCACAATGATGGTGATTAGATAATTTTAGTAATGGAGTCTGGTTCATTTGCATATATTCCGTCGTAATCAGGGATTTAAACTGGGGGTTTGAGGGGAACGCAGACAGATACAGGGCTCGGGATAGAAAAGCACGCAGACCAACAAAGGTGAGATATAACTAGTTGTTAATAGCAGGAGGGGGAGGAGAAGATTGCATTCAGCAGTATAAATACGATGACTTTGACATTCTTTCTGAAAGGCAAAATACAAAACTACTCCTCAAGTTGCTCCTGTCGTAGACCCGGTACTACTTAATCTTCTGCAAATAGTAGTACAACTATACCAATATCTTTCACTACTGCACCACGGCGAAAGTGTCAATGAATAAACATTTAATTATCTACTCTGTCTCAGGGACCTACCAAGGAGTATGTTCCGGCATGGATGAAAAATCCCGTCGTCATCATCATCCTTACAGCAGGGGTAATGATCATTCATGCTGAGTTCAATTCGTCTCTGTTGAGCATCCTAAAATCTTGTAAATCAGGTCAGTGCCGCTGCATGGCAGTCTGCGGTTATCACAGCAGCACAGAAGTCTGGTCATTGAAATCGTTGTCACGAGGCAACCATCATTGGATGCACCCAGAAGATATCGAAGCAATACTCTGTTGAATAGCTATTATCCATACCAACTGATACATATTAACCTAGGAGAGGATGCAGTGTGTAGGAGCTATGCTTAATCATAGTTCCCATTCAGTAGATTATGCACACCATTATACTTATTGATGAACTGAAATTCAAACCACTACAGGGCCGAAATTTCAGTGTAAACTTGATGCACGTGACATGTAAAAGGATTATTATAATCTCATACGTGTGTCGATCATTGCGTGCATGACTGTCTAATAATTTATATGCAGCGAGCTCGTAGGGCAGGCGTATAATTATTAAGCTAATAGCCTGTGTTAATTCAAAAGCCAACACATATAAGCCTTCCTTTTCGTTCATTGATTGTGGTGCTGCTGTGAAGGGCAACGTTTGTGCGACACTGTTGCATTAAATGTGTGTAGCTACATGCACATGTGTCATGTGCACTGTGCCTCTGCAGTCGATATCGCGCGCAACATGCACGATGCGTATATAAGTACGACAACAACGCCCATCCTGACTTACTAGCTTGGTGTGTGCCAATGATGGACGCAAGGAATCAGCTATGTGGCAACATGTGCACGGCAGATTCCATATCTGTTGGGCCCATTTTTGCGATCGCTGTGATGTAAGGTGGACGCTCGAAACCGAGTAGTAGCACTAGAGCAGGCCACATGTACATGCATGAAGCTACCTCTGTCTGTAACATGTGAGACGGATGCAATGAACAAATTGAATTTGTTCAACATGTTGTCACCCTGACATGATGTAAGTAGCTCATGTCAAATTCATTTGTCTCTGTTGCATGTCATTGCGTGCTTCATGCATTTGAAAGCATCACACAATGTTCTTTCGTCGATGTCGCGCATGATGCGTAGCCTTTCCTTTTCAGCTGCAATCAATCATTTTGTGTTGCTTTTCCGATCCATGACATTGCTCAGTTGCTCAGTTGGTTTCGAAGTCTGCGTTGGTGTGCAGAGCATTGCATGTGGGCATGACAGGACGTGATCTGTGTCGTCGATGATGTTGCACGTGTCACAATGTGCTTCAGCCGAGTTGCAAAAGCCCCTTGATGATGGTCTGAAACTGCCAAGTCTGCACAGTGTGCAATGCGATGATGTCCTCCATGTGTGAGACGGATGCAATGAAGAATCAAATTTTTTCAATGGTCATCCTGATGTAGCTGTGCAATGCAGCGGCTGCAGCGCTAATGTTGCATCTGTTGGTTTCTGCCACGATGTGTTTCATGCATTTGAAAGCGTCCTCATGCGACCGATGTTGCCGCGCACTGCGCGCATCAGTTCTGGAGTCCTTTTCAGCCTTTGTCAGCCGGTTCGCATCGTCGTTGCGATTCATGATCGCGCGCATTTGATTGCGCAATCTGATTTGTTCTCGACCATGTGTTGGACATTGCAGGAGATGATCCATGTCCTTCAGGATGCCACATGCATCGCACGTAGCATCTTCCTCTGTGCATTGTCCACGTGATGACATGAATTTTCCAAAATTGCCGACACCACAGATGGCGCGCATCCATGATGTAGCAACACTTGGAAGTTTCAGTTTGATGCCGGTGATCGAAGATGACGGGAGGAATCCAAGATTCTTGAGATGCACAGAGCGCAATGAATCATTGGACCATTCCTCTTCGAATTCGTTGAAAGCACAGGATTTCATCACCTTGTGATGTTTTTTCAGTTCTTTTTTTGGCGCCTCTGTTGTCGCCAAAACGGTGGGCAATTCGTCATCTAACAAGTCGTCAGTGATCGATTTGAGCCGACGAAACAAGGATGCTTTGTTCCACGCATTTGTGGGCACATCAATCTACGATGTGCCATCTAGCATTTTTCGATTTTCAATGATGAAGCCATAACTGCTCCAATCATTTATTCCCTCATGGATTGTCCTCCACATGCATGCATGAACTTGTGCTGAGCGAACATTCAAGCCAAGCTAGTACGTGGGGCGCAGACGCCCACCATGTCTGCTGTCATCGTGCCATACATTTATTTACAATACAACAGCATTACTTAGCGTAGCTATGATGTTGCGCAGCCTAACTAGCCAAGGCGTAGCTTGCATGTGTCAGTATGTGGTATGTGGACGTATGTGCGATACACGATATTTATGGGTGCGTGCAGTGCTTAGTGCGTAGCAACTGTGATGCACACGTGCAGAACAAAAAGGCACAATTTCACACCTCTGTGGCTTCTATACATCACAACTGAACCATTTAAAATGTGTGTATCATGTGTATGTGCTCCAAATTACAAAGTGCATCCACATTTTTGAATAAATCCATTTTATTAAGTTGTCATTGTTGTCTTACATTTACCGCGCGGGCTACTCATGCTTTTTTTATATCATTTTCTTTTTGCTGTTTAGCCTATCTGCAAATTTTTGCGGTTTTGTTTCAGGAGTGAAGGTTGACTTTTCCTCTTCTGCGGAGCTAATTTAAGCAGAATGGGCTTCATCGTCTTCTTTACAATTGGAAGAATAATCTCTGTCTCAGTGTTTAAGTTCCTAGGGTTGGGAATATGTTCAGGTTGAATTGGCCGGAAGGATAACCGAGCTAAGGTTGCTGGTGGAGTGGAAGCTTCGCCGTCGGGGTACTCTATCTCCTCGTCCGAGCTGCTTGAGTCCGGAGTGTTGAATTCTGGGATGGAAATTGTGGGAGTGCATTTTTTTCTCAAGTGAGAAGAAATACACAATTTGGAGATTGTTCCAGTAAGAGTTGACGGGTTAGCTCTAATTCGACGCTCAAACCATCTTGATTTGGAGCTGCACGGACTAAAATATTGAGTAGATCTTTTTCTAAAAGAGAGGCGGGCCCGCTTTGCCTTTTGCGGATTCCAAGCCATAGATCGACGCTCAGCGTGGGACATTCCTGAAGAGGAGACCCCTATCTGTTTTATAGACGAGACTGTTTCTAAATCCAGTGTCATTCTCTTCAAGGAGGAGAGCGCAAAGCAGGACCGCGCTCACGGACACCAAATTGTAATCAGTAACTATTTTAAATTCTTCCCGCAATTCCAGAGCGCGCGCGCGCAGCGTAATCTGTAAATGCAGGCTTTTTCATGGTTTTTCATAGATATTTTATCCCATTTTCACGGTTTTGGGAGGTTGTTCAGGCGCGCAGCGTGATGATCTGTACGGATATCAGGATATCCATTGGATATCCATTGGATATTTTTCGCGGTTTTCATACGAGGTTAATAATAAAGACTTTTAACTTAAAAAGGAGCTGGACGACATGAAACCCTATGAGATATTAGACGGTTTTCGCAAAAGTTTTTACAACAACTATTGGAGTAACGGAATTGCCAACTTGTAGAAATTTGTAAACTCATACGCTTTCGCAAGTTTCGACAAGTTCTTCTAATATAATTTCGGGGAAGGTGGTTTATTTTTCGGTGACATCCGTTACTCCAATAGTTGTTGTAAAACTTTTGCGAAAACCGTCTAATAAAGACTTTTAACTTAAAAAGGAGCTGGACGACATGAAATCCTATGAGATATTTCAGAGATATTCACAAGCGATTGTGTGCAGAGGTGTAACCGCATGGCGATTAGGAAGAACCTGTAACTGAAGAGTTCAGGCAAAACGGCATTCCGGATTGTGCATGCGACACCACTTTTACACTCCTGCTTCCGCTTTCGGACTCCATCTCGTGGCTAGGAAAAAAGGAGAGGTAAGTTTAGGTTGCTGAACGATGGGTATGAACGGCAATAATCAGAACAATTATTAAATTCTAGGTCTGGTGTTGTTGTTTGTTACAACAACTACAACAACAACAACTGGGGTACTCGTACTACTTACTGACCCAGGTGCACCAGAAAAAGGAGCTTGATGTGAGGGGAGGAGGGGAAGAGTAGTAGTAGTAGTAGTAGTAGAGCGAATTACAAACGCGTAGGAAGCTTCCAAGAAAAAGAGGTGACGGAATCAAGGGATTATGATAAAGCAGGGATACCTGTCGAAGAGGGGCGAATGGAATAAAAGGTACGCTAACCGTAGCCTGGGGTATTCGTATCGCTCGTGAACCGTTGTCCTCTTAGAGTGGCATACCTCCTCAAAATATTTCGAGGCTGTTGTTGAATCTCCTGCATGCGATTGCAAAAATAGTGATGATATCAATTTACTTTTCCATAGGTATAAGAGACGGTTCTTCCGCCTCTTCGACGGCTCGCTGCAATACTACTCCAACTGTAAGAGTCTCAAATCTAAGGGCTCGATACTTCTGAAAGGCTCCACCCTTATTGCACAGTCCGAGGATAACGAACCAAACGGGTAAGCAGGGGAATAGTTAATTGAAAGAGAATGGCCTGCAGCCGGTTTTGGCGTCTCTCTCTCTCTCTCTCTCTCTCTCTCTCTCTCTATCTATCTCTCGCTGTAGGAGGGAGAGGGAGAGAGAGAGAGAGAGAGAGAGAAGCACAACAAAATTTTTAGATTACATGAGATTTCTATTCCACTACATTCTCATAAATTGTTCCTGAAGGTTTCAAATTCGGGTGAAAAAAGGCCGGACATATAGGATAAAGGCGGAAACGGCGAAGGAACGCAACGTACAGAATGAGAGAGAGATAGAGAGAGAGGGAGAGAGGGAGAAAGCAAGAGGACAGGGGGCCGGTAAGTTGTTGAGTTGCAAGCAATAATGACGAGACTTGGGAGCAGGAATGACGCAAAAAACACGCTAACAGTGGATATGAGAGCATTGAGGAGAAAGAAAGGGGATATTAGGCCTCTCCTCGATTCTGACTTATGATTGCTTATGATGCGCCGTAGGAATGGTTGGAAAATCTCCTAGTTTGCGATGGTGTCATAGCTTTATCCTCGGTAATATTATGATAACAACTTTGCACATCAATCTTAAAAGTACCAAAAATACATATATAGTATATATATATATATATATATATGTGTGTGTGTGTGTGTGTGTGTGTGTGTAGATATATAAATATATATATATAATATATATATATATATATATATATATATATATGTGTGTGTGTGTATATATATACTAATATACTCACCTAGCTACCTTCTCAA
>ADNK01000057.1:15000-27546 GCA_000320545.1 Bigelowiella natans CCMP2755 | reverse complement strand
ATCGTTCTGAGGTGTGCGTATTTATTGTGAAGAATCTGTCAAAATGATGATGATGATGATGATGATGATGATACATCTAGTGCGCGTGCATGCATGCATGCGCATGCATGTGTGTGTGTGTGTGTGTGTGCGTGTTTAGCTGAATAATCCTGCACGGATGTAAGTGGATTTCCACGTGCTATTATTTCTCTCTCCCTCTCTCCCTCTTCGCTGTTACCCCCCCCCCCCCCACCCTCCCTCTCCCTCTCTTCCTCTTATTTTCATATTCTTTATCGAAAGCTTTAGTTTTTGTATCCGCCGTGGAAATTTTCTTCTCATGTAAACTACTGACATGATTAGATGCACTCGTTGTGCCTACTTTCTGCTGTTTTTTTCAATAATTACCCGATGGTGTTAGGGGTGGAGATGACGTGCGAAACAATCTGATTATTGGGTTAAAATACATCATTTTGCTAGTCCTTCCTCTCTTTCTCATAGATCGGAGTGTTCTCTCCCTCTCCTCCTCTTACTTCCCGCCTAATGAAACACTACCTCCTCGTTGGAACCAAATTCTTTGGGATTTAGAGGTCGCTTGCCGACTTCCCTAGTATTACGATGATGATGATCATGATCATACAAGGAGGAGTTAATAGATGACGAAGACATTAGTTGTACAGCGGGGTATCTAGAAACAGCATCCTCCCAATTGATAATGATCAACAAGAACAACACCGTTTGTGATTATAATGTGCGTTGCCATGGTACATGTAAAGTCGTACTACATCGTCGTCGTCGTCATCACCACCTTGTGTACAAATTCCAATTCATATCGGACCCAAAGCCCATGATGTAGAAGAATTCTGATGTAAACGATGATGATGATGATGATGATGGTGATGTTGTTTGCTGTTGTTAAAGAAATCCCCCCAGCATCAACGATGAATCAAGCAACATGACAGAATAGGATTGAGAAAATAACTGATTCCCTTTTAGTAGCAAGTCTCCCCACTACTACTACTACTACTACCACCACTCCTACTTACTTACTCACCGGGGTTTGCCCAAGCAACTTTCTCTGTAAAAGCTGCTGTTGTCCCTGATCCATTCGTTCGCACCGCCAGCTGTCATGTGTTATTGTTGTTGTTGTTGTTATTGTTGCGTTATTTGTGCGGCATATAGTAGTAGTAGTAGTGGTGGTAGTAGTTGCAGTAGTAGCGAATTGTTCCGGAGCAATTCACTTGTTGTTAAGTGCCAGTCTCTTCAGTGCGGGAACGAGTACAGGTTCATACGAAGAAAGACGTTTGCTATTGTAATCATTATCATTATTATATTATTGCTGTTGACTTCGCTATTGTTTTTGTTGCTGTTGGAGAATTGATAGGCTGATATATGTAGTAGTAGTAGTAGTATAACAGTAATTGCAGAAATAACGATGAAATCCTGATTATTCCTCAATGCAGCAGCGATGAAGATATTAGCACGTCGTAGGACGATGGCGAAAAACAATGGGAAATCATCCACCCTTCCCTCACCACCCTCCCCTCGTGCCGTACTTGAATTGTAACGTTTGGAAACTCAACTCCTGAAGGAACATTGGGAGGGAGGGCATTGATTCAGGATAGAAACCAAAGCATGCAGACGCACAAAGAGAGCCAGAGCGAGAGTGAGAGAAAGAGAAGAGGGAGGGGAGGGGAGAGGCAGTCGTATAGAAGAATAAGTACACACATTTGTTCACCTACCAGGATTAAGTTCTCTGATTTTTGAATGGTTCCAGTTTTGTATCTGACAAAACAAGAAGTAAATTAAGGAGATGGAAAGAGGAGGAAAGGAGGAGACTCTCATACATCCAAGAAGGAAATAAAATGAGAAGAGAGCGAGAGAAGAGGAAATAGAGCACTTGAGGATATCCATTATTGCATTACCTTTCCCATGAATATATCGCCTGCAGTTTCCAAATCTAACACTAAAGCTTTTTCCTCCTCCCCCCCCCCGTTTGTGCTTCCATAGCCGGTCGTGCGATTTACTTCTACGTTGTACACCAGTCCGATTCCTACACCGATGGTAGTAGTAACCCCATCAATTGCAACCAAGCAAGGGGAGGGAGAGAGAGAGAGAGAGAGAGAGAGAGAGATTATTCAAAACGAAGAGGAAAGGAAGAGAGAACAGAAGTAAGAGGAACGTGAAAAAAAACGATCACCATACTCGCAAATATTACCCACGGCAGGAAAGTGCTCATATGTGGGGATAGAGTGAGAATAGGCGTGTGTAAAGGTATGTGCTTGTGAGTGGATGAGTGTACGTGTGTGGTGGTGGTGGTGGTGGTGTGTGTGTGTGTGTGTGTGTGTGTGTGTGTGTGTTAGAAAAAAGAGTAGTCTCCAAAGAACAAACCAGCAAGAATAACGGGAATTGCAATTATATCAGGGTTTTCCTGTAGCTCCTGGTTATTAAAAATATTTATCCACATGATGAGAACAGTGGAGGAGGAGGAGGAGGAGGAAGGAAGGAGATTATACATACTGTCTATTCATTCAGCAATACAACCAGGAATACAACTGGAAAGCAATGATTAAGATATTACATTAAGCTCGAAAACAGAAGTGCATCGTTAAGTTCTTTTTGCATATTATAAAGTATCATATTACATATTGTGTGTTCGTGTATGAGAAGATTCGTTAGCGGTAGCAGCAATAATACATCTTGGGTGAAGAAGACGTCGGATGCACTGAAGTCCGTGAGGGCATGTATCGTGTCATTGCGTCCACATTCCGAACCACATTGGTAATACTAAGTAAGAATGGTGAGAAAAAAAGATCATATGATAAATGCTAATGATGATGATGATGATGATGATAGTGATGACAAAGGAATGCAGGAAGCAAAACCTCTATCAATATGTTGGGATTGGCGTATTTGTACGCTAAGAAGGCCTGCTTGTATAGTAAGGATGGTAACGACGCTCCTGATGCCTTAGATATTAGGTGAATAAATAGAATGTGTTGTCATGAGAACGTTCGTAGTAAATTAGGCTGGAAAATGCATATGCACTACCTTAATACAGGTTCTCTCGACTGCTCGTGTTGTGGAAGCAGATAGAGTGATAGCCAATAACACAAGCACAATCCTCGCTGCCATCCCCACCTGACACATTCATTAAACATCGTGTAAATAAATACACCGTATAGCCTAGCACACGAGCATCCTTCGCTTCTCTTTGATCCAACAGTCCCCTCTCCCGCCTTGTCTCCCTTCCCCCTTCTGCCTTCCACCCCCTCGCACGATCAGCGTATCACATCGCCGTACCATGGGATGCGGCTCGAACGGGGGTGCGAGACCGTAACGATGGCGTTTATTCCGAGGGGCGTCTGATAGACGCTTGAGCGGTGCACTCAAACTGTTGTCGTTTTCTTAAAAACATAGGCCTTTTTCATATTAAAAATAGCCCAAAACCTTGTCGCAGAGACAGTCACTTCCATACATCCTCTCGCTCCGGCAAGCCAGCCGATCATGGAGAACGGCCGAAGCTGCTGGCGTGCGTGCTTCGAGCAATTGAGGCAACTTTAGTGAGATGGGCAAATATGGGAATGTATGGAACTACGAGGTGATGATGTGTGTATGTACCCTTCCTCTTTTGCCCCTCTCCTTTTCGAAATGTGCATTTATTTCTTCGTTGTGTGTGCATCCGCGTCGCATGAATAGATGGTTTTTCCGCAGATCCACCTAAACACGCTATCTTCCTCATCGGTGGAGAAGGATGTTCAGAGAGCTTGTAAGCTTGATGCCTCGAGGGTTCCTGAGAGAGAGAAAAAGGAGGAAACTTCTACCGGCCTTCAGTATACGGGAAGCGGCGTGGCAAGAATAGATTGCAGCAAGATAAAGCGGCCAAAGCAACTCTCAAAACGGGACCGAGAGCGAGAGGATAGGAAACGAAGAATGGGATCTATCAAACTCAAGTCGACGGCGAGGGGATTATCTTTAGTGAGTGCAGGAGGAGAGACACGATGTGTTGTCAAAAGGGCAATAGAGATCGCATCAAAAGAAAACGAACTGAAGCGAAAGCGAGAGCTTGTTGAGGAAAGGAGAAAGGCGATCCAAAAGTATTTAACGTCTTCATCGTCTTCATCGTCTTCATCCTCGCAAAAATCTCCCACAAAGCTGATAAGTTATAAGGGGGAAATAGTAGACATTCCCAAAGATCTTAATGATAGTAATTTAGGCGCTTGCTCAATCACAACCAGTGGTGAATGTACAAAATCGAGGATGCAGCAGGTATCCTTTACAAAAAAGCATGAGCGATGTACGAAAAAGGCTGAAGTAAGCTCAGTGCGTAAGAAAAGGAAAGCACAACAAGTAAAGCGTAAGAATCTTAAGGATTTTCAACGGCAAGAACACAAGAAAAAATCAAGACGATCGAATCAGGAACATCTTCTTTCCTTTGCACTTGATGACGACTAATGAATTTTGCATTATTATAGTCACGACGCATAGCATTTGTGTAGCTAGACGATATTTGCATCAGCATATATGACCAGGCTAGCAGGCATGCTGTATGCGAGGAGCTATGATCATCTCTCATTGATCTTGTTCCCTTCTAGCCTTTCCCAAGTCTGTCCTACAAATAGATCTGGTTGATACGGATTATAATGCGCTGAGGTCTCGAATCAATGATTAAGCACTGCAAGGCGTCGCAAACTCGCCACGTCTTTGACTACATATAAATAGATAAGGCGGATGTAATATTACAGATAAAGCATCGTAATGATATTACGTGTCTATAATTAATGAATATGTTAATATTTTCAATTGTCATCCTATTGTAGCGTCTTTGACAATGTGCTGCATGTAACCTGCTAGAATGATGCACACGCACCCAGATCGACACAATACAACACTAGCCGCTGCACTCTAGCACTGGCTGTTCTAGTGTTGTCTCTAGGTCTGTATGTCTAGATGTGAGTATTCATGGCACACAAATAAATGCACACATCATGCACTGCGCTCCGCCTGATAGCCTGGATAGCCTGGTATGTGCATAGCCATGCTCATTAGCGAGTGCCAATCGCATAGCGAATACGAAGTTCTCACATTTTATCATTTAACTAAACTTTTTCTTCCTTCTATCAAGCGAGCGGCGGTGGGACGGTAGCTGATAGCGGCCGCGCGTTCTCCTTTTGCTATCTACAAATTGTCCGTCTATATTTTTGTAGCCATCGCTTTTATATTTTCGAACACCAACTTTTTTGTCTACTTTCGAAGAGTTTTTTGCTGGCTGATCTTGATGCCACCGTGGCTGTTGTACTTTTACTTTGGTACTACTTCCATGGGGATTTTGGTTGTCGATGTATGCGTAGTAGCGTGTTGCTGGATCGTAGTCGAGTTGCGTCAGAACTTCAGCGTCACTCAGAAATCGCCATGAGCCTGAGTAATGTTGTTGTTCAGCTACTCAAACACACACACACACACACACACACACACACACACACACGTACACTTGGTACTAAGATCTGCGTCAATATCACCAGGAAAAAAAAAATATCGGTAAAAAGTGCTCACAATATTTTAGGCTTCAGCTACAACTGGATGTTGTTAATATCTGACCTGGTTCTTCGACGCCCTCCATCGTGATATTTCCAATCGATATTCTCTCAAGAGCAATCACACCTGAATGCACCGAGTGCAACATGCGCCTGTGTATCGACACGTATCAACATAATCTGTACAAACTATCATTTTGCTTCATTTTTATGACTTAACAAGTTAGGATGTTCTTGCGTCTCATCTCTTACAGCTGGCACCTGATTTGCCGATTTTTGCCTTCATTGATCTGGATGAGTAGTCGAGTTTTTGTGTTGCCTTCGTAGGCTTCAAGCTCTACTCTCGCAGGCGAAGAGCATCCAAGACCTCCCTTTAGGTCAACACCATCCCGTAGCTGTTGCATCGTGCTTTCATTTAAGTGTCCCATGCAAAGCGCGCGATAGGTCTTCCATATCTTCGCATGAAATTATTTGCAAAAAAGAAAACAACGTTAGACTATGGAAAAATTCTGCTTCCACGCATGTATTAAAGCACATAAGCTTACATGAAGCAACCTATGACACACATGACATCTTTAAAGAAAGAAGCAATTACCGACACAACCCCACTTCTTCTGCAACTACCTCTACTTACTACTACTCACGTTTTGTTTTTTTTCAGGGTGGGCGTTGGAACTTTTAGGATTTGTAACATGGTGGACAAGTCCTCCATCGTTCGTTATAATCAATAACCCGCCTGTATTCATCGAAATTATGCGACAAACACACATACAAACAAGTGAATAAGGCCTATCGTCCTATCATCATCCATAAAGATAGATAGGCTGCTCTTATTATGAATAAGGGGTGACGAACTTGTTTTCACGTCGAGGCGACCAACAGCATGCCATTTTGGTTTGTTTCCCTTACTTTCACCTTGACCACAATCGTCCAACAAGTGCTCAGGAAGTAAATCATAAACGGTTTTCCGTGTACAACTTTCCTCGCCGCTCACAGATCCTGCTTCTACATTACATCAAGGGAACGGAAGCCGACACCGTTATATTTAAACAGCACTCAGAAGAATCATTGTAAGAGGAAGAAATGGATAAGTACGAGCGAAAAAATTATTGATACCAGGCAAAAACTGCGGAATGACGTTATCTCTGTGAGTGGTAACGCATCCAACCGGCTTGTGCAAAAGAACCGCCATAAATCGCGGCATCGATGGTGGTTGTGACGGCGGAGGTGGATTAGGCGGTCGACGCGGCCACTTCGCTCGTCGCGTCGAAGATCTCGAATTAAACGCCCCCACTGTAGGAAATGACATCACGTAAATCAGGCCGGAAAAACGCACACTTTGAAAAAGAGAAGAGAATGGGCAAGAACTGGTACGTTGAAGTAGAGGAAGAAAATGGTAAGGAATCACGAGTAAGGCTAGGAGGAGAGGGAGGCCAGATCCTAGCGAAGCGCTCCTTAGACATGCAGCATCCATCATAGAGGCCCAGAGCGCTTCTTCTTGGGGCTCATATCATAAATGTCAATGCTGTCCTATCTGGTTCCGAACAATTACCACGGACGGCCGAACAATAACCTGGTGCGACAATGTTCTCTTCATGTCGCATGATGAATTTCCCTTCTTCTTTCTGGATGCAGTGTGGAAATTGCCCCTGCGACAAGTGATTATCTGCAAAACTGCACCGACAAAGATGGTGGAGCACAGAACACAAACTTCTTCTTTTTTAAGAACACTGAAAATACATGCAATTTTGGACCTACGACTTGGAATTATTGACTATTATTCTCATTTTGTGTAGATGTTCCGGTAGTTGCTGCTCCTCCCCTGCTTGCTTCCGATAGAATAGCAGCACGAAGAACAAGAGCGCATCCACTACTTTCATCTGCATTAAGAGGAGGCGGGAAATCACGCATGTCATCTCAGGTAGTCGTGTTGTGCAGTAAGTGTTAGAAAACCAACGAGCTTAGAGTCACTTAATCTTATTTTGCCTCCAGCCGCGCCCCCCTTCTGTACCTCGGCCACAGTCACAAGGCTCTCTACCACGCCCTGCGCTACGTGCCCAAACATCACTTCAATCTCCAGGAGATACTGAGGAGCAAAGACCACAACCCCCTCCTGGCGTCCCCCCCTCTAATCAGCTCCTCCAAGCACCTCCTTACCACCCCAACTATCGTTCTTCGCCCAACGGAATGTCCGGGCACGTTGAAATGCTTCCAATGTAATAAAGAGAGAACTATAGCAACGCATACTTCATGACAGCAACACACGTTTCATGCTATACTTGATGTGGCCTTTCAATACCATTACCAGGGGGGAGACAGTGGTTGTATCTGCGGCTCAAGTAAGACTACATTTTTTTTGCGTTTTGAAGAAATAATAAGGATAATAACGATGAGAATGATTGGTGGAGAAATGACATGATGGTGATGTTGTGCTAGTTAGAAAGCAAAGCAAACGAATTTTTACCCAGCAGCATTTAATAGTAGAATTTGATTATTCCACATCCCCTTTCAGTCCAGCGACCACGCTCTCGCCCAGCATCTTGCAGCCGAGGTGATAACAACTATTGATTAAGAGAAGCAAATGTTTTTGCCGCTGTTTCTTTACTTTCTCGTCCATGGTCATTACGCACAGGAACTTAACCGACACCGCAGAGGAACATCGCGGCATCGACAATCTAACTATAGTCGTGACCATAGAGCTACTAGTCGCTCACGGAGCAGAACAGGACGTGGAAAAACGGGAGAGAGGAAGGAGGATCAGGAGTGGGTGAATGAAGATGAGGTGGCAGAAGCAGCTCCAAAGACTCCGTTTATGACGTATACGTTCTCATTTGTCCAAGTTTTAATCGTGCTACTGCAAATTCTTGGTAATATTACGTGAATAGTAAATCAGGAAGAAAAAGGAGTGTGATGATGATGAGGATGAGGATGAGGATGATGATGATGATGATGGATACGGTACAGAGGGGCTGTAGAAATGCCCTATTTAAACTAGAAGGTTAATTATGAAGGGGAAACATATGCAAAGACTCAAAATGTGGCAATAATCTATAAATCTATTAGCCAGACATCCCTCAAAGTCATTCTGTAGGCACAGAACCACAAAATTACACAACGTCTCAATAATGCACTTTTGAAGAGTTGATTCGTCGTGTTTACGATTGATTGATGTCCATGTCATCTCTGATGGTTTTCATCATTACTACTACCGCATCCTGCTCTCCCCCCCCACCTTATTACCGTGCTGCACCTCAAGGAACACCATGGCTACCCGGAGGCCTTGCGAAGTAAGTTAAAATACGATTATTCTCTAGCACTCCAGATCATCAAGCCCATTTCAACAAGTATCTTCTATATGAAATTATTAATACAGATGGGGTCTTGGGATCACGGAAACAAGAGAGACTGTCAGGTAAGAAGACGCAGGATCATGGGGGGGAGGAGGATAACACACAGCCAATAAATCTAGGTGATATACCATCCGTCAACTGCTGTATTGAGTAGTAGTATGTGTGTTTATATAAATATGACAACAGATTATTTGATGGGTCTGAGGCCACACTCACGGTTATATCACATCACATCTTTTCTACAACATTGTGATCATAGCTTACTCTCTCTCTCTCTCTCTCTCTCTCTCTCTCTGTCTCTCTCTCTCTCTCTCTCTCTGTCTCCCTCTCCTCTTCTCCCTCCCTCCTTCCATAGAAAGATAAAATAGATAAAAAATACGTTAATGATATCCCGTTTTCTTTCACCACCACCTCTATATGCATATAGATACAAAACTCTGCTAATCCATTTTATGGACCGGACGTTAGCGATATCATTAAGTGGTAATAGTAGTAGCAGCAGCAGCAGTAGTAGTAGTAGTAGTAGTAGTAGTTACTGGTTGCTGGCACCGTTAATCATCATCATCATCATCATCATCATCATCGAGTCAGCGTGTGAAGCAGCAGAAGCAGCAGCAGCATTTTCTGATATTATACAATACGTTCTCCTGTACGTGTACGTGTTCATCAAAAAAGATATAGCTGATGCTCTCTCTCTCTCTCTCTCTCTCTCTCTCTCTCTCTATCTGTCTGTCTGCCTATCTCATCATTATTATCCTAAGATTCATGATGATCGTTGTTGATAGGGGAGCAAAGTATGCTCCCTGCATGCGCTCATCTATAGCAACTGATACGTACGAATCAATCGCTGCTGGTAATCAATGATGCAAAGGAGGAGGAGGAGGAGGAGGAGAAGAAGGAGAGGGGTGGAGATGCGTAGAGAACAAAATACTAGCATATGCATATGTTCAGGGGGGGGGGGGGGGGGGGGGGGGGGTCCAACTTTGTTAATGGGGGCCTTGCTTATCCGCGCGCGCGCGCGCACACACACACACACAAGTGAGTAATTAAATTTTTATTAGGTGAGAGTCGTGCTGGATGCTGCATTCTAAATGGTAATTATGTCTAGTAAAGAAGATGGTGCTTCATATATCATCTACATCACCATCACCATTATCAACAACAACACAGTCATCGGGCCTTCATTGTATGTTTTGGAATGACCTTCCCACCAATACTCGTGTTGGTGTTTGGTAGAAGGGTGAAAGGCCGCTCATCGCATGATATATGATATGATAAAACAAACACCATGAAGATACGACAAAATCCTCTTATTTGTTCGTGCACACAACCAAATACAGGGCAATGTGGGGTTCTGAATCAAACCGATTGCAACAGCTTCAATGGCATGTTTCAAGGGGAAGGCTCTCGGTTTCTCCTATATATATATATATATATATATATATATATATATTATATTTGTATTTTTACATAATATATTTCACTCTTCTTCCTCGTATACATGCTCAAAAGCATATAGTAACAACACACGCACACACACACGCACACACACACGCACACACACACAATACCCCGTGAACTTCCTCTTTCACCATTGCTATCATTGTCATCATCATCATCATTATCATCATCATCATCATTATATTAGTAGCAATACTTAGTTGTTATTCCTTTCGTTGAACACATTCTCCCGTCCCTCCTCCCCTCCTCCTCCTCCTCGTCGTCGCTGTGGTGGTGGTTCTTAGATGTAACGGGTCGTGCACGTTGACACTTCGTCCTTGCTGCTACGGTGCGACATATCAGGTGGATGATATGAATGCAGCAGCATTCACACACACACACGCACGCGCGCGCGCGCGCGCACGCACACTCAGCCTCTTCCGCATGAGCACCTTTCCCTCCCCGTGTGCCTGCTTTTTACAGTGCCTTGTGCAAACGCAAAGCTACTGCAACGCTCTGGACGGTGTATACCACGATGACGATTCCTCCACACAAACATGCGGCGACGTGAATTGCCTGAATGACATCTGTGGCCTTGGTGCGGATGCAGAGCCAGGGTTGGAAACTGTATTGGAAGAATACATTGTTATAGCGGTTGCGTCTGGCTGTTAAGAGGAAGACGTGTTTGATAATGATGATGGTGATGATGATGATGATGATGATGGTGATTTTGATGGTACCTAAATAAAAGTATATTCATATTCATATAATCGATTGATGAGCATCTTTAATGTAGGAAAAGTGAGAAGAGACAACTAACTGGGAAACACCATCTTGCATGACGTAATTATGTTGTGTTTTGTGTGCTGCTGCTGCGTGTAAAATTAGGAAACCACCTCGGCAAGCAGAACGCCTCTTTCTTCCGATATTGTAATGTTCTTAAGTAACCTGTTAAAGTAGTAATAGCATATAGCATATCGTCAATAGATAACATATATCATCATTTTGTGTTCGAATGATGGTTTCCAGCCATCTTCATCTCTTAAAACACGCACATTTTAAGCGTGATCATGTATACGTAAAGCGCTTACACCATCCCCACCAGCACCAATAATATTCATCATCATCATCATCATCATCATCATCATCAAAACTGCCAATAAATTATGTCTTCTTATTCTTCGCTCCTCATAGCCTTCACGCTGGGGTGATACACCTCATTTTCAATATCCTTATTCAAATATCACTTGGGAAAGAGGTCATACGAGCACAGGAGAGATCAAGTGTGTGTGTGTGTGTGTGTGTGTGTGTGTGAATAAATGGGCGGACGGCTTATCATCACTTGCTAGTATCTAGCTATTTGTTGTTGTTTGATTTCTTCCATCATGTTCTTCGTGAATTGCAGATTGAGCAAGCATCGAGTTGGTGGAGGTTCTCAATTATGTACATCGGATCCGGAATAGGTGCTACTACTAGTAGTAGTACTTTCAGAACTACCCTCCCCCCCCCCCCCCTCTCTCTCTCTCTCTCTCTCTCTCTGTCTTTTATCAACTGCTTTTAATGTGCATTTAGTAATATTACCATTCTTTCATTCTTTCACGATCGATTCCCTTGGATCATATAACAACACCCATCATCATCATTATCATCATCATCACCATCATCATTATCGTCTTTCCTGTGGCCATCATAAATGGTATGCATGAATCTATGTGCGGAGAAACAACGCTAATCCATGATACTGCCATAAACTACTACTACTACTACTTCTACTACTACTACTATGATACGAAACAGGAGGATTCTCGTTCGCAGCTCTCTTTGTTCCCGATCAAGTACAGTAGTAGTAGTAGTAGTAGTAGTAGTGCAATGGCAGCATTTGAGTATCTTACTATGTGCTGTCGTTCACCCAAACTCAATGTCAAATTGGTGATTTATGTGTCTATCGCAACATTGGCGCTGTAGGTTTCCGTGGGGGCTTCTGCTTCGATCTACGGTTTGTTGTTGCTCTCAAACTGCGCCCTTGACTACTCATCTCCATTTCCATAGCCCGTTCTTTCACTGGGGGTATTCAGTTATTTCCCCTTGATTTTCCTTCCTCCGTTCCCTGAGTAGGCCTTCTCGGCGTCGATTTCGTGCATCTTCTACATCGATGGAAGGTACCATGTGTAGATGTTTTATGCGTAGCATCATTCTCATGATTGTTTTTCGTTCAAAATCATCATCACCAGCAGCAGCAGCATCGT
>ADNK01000057.1:0-10000 GCA_000320545.1 Bigelowiella natans CCMP2755 | reverse complement strand
CAGCCTGATGAAGGCAGCAACTACGGTCAATATTCAAAGTTTCAATGTTTCTAATACCCGAACGAATGCATATAGACGCCGACGTGCTTGCTCTTAAATCGGACCAAGAGAGGCTGCCGACGGATCAAACTATCGTCGGCGCCATCTTCCATGCGTTAAGCATGCTTGCGGCGGACCTCCTCGAGATGGCGCCTCGGATCGCCGTCCTCCGAAGCATCAACCCGGATGAAAGAGCTCGTGGGAGGGGGCAACTTGTTGTCAAGCAGCTGTATTCTGTAGTTTCTCCGATCATTTATTGTCGAGAATCTCTGTTGAGCATGAAAAGTTGTTGTTATTATTGCGATGAACCACGAAAGTACTTTCGGCAAATTTCGACCCACAAAACATCATCGATTAAAAATTGAGAAATACTTTTCTCAACTTGTATTCTAGTGATCGACATTTTACTGTTTTAAATGCCGATACCGATGTCTCTATTACTAAATGTAGTGAATTTTATCATTCTTATGCGGCTTCAAAGCGGGTTATATATCTGAAGCCGCACCGCAATGGCCGCGTGTATCCCACAGGCTTTAAGGTTTTCTTGAGGGAAATTCAGTTTAGGGTGGGGAGCCTTTACAGAAATGAGTAGAAGAACTATGCAAATTTTATCAATGGAGAGAATGCTGTCTTTTGAACGGTGAGATGGTGCTGGAAATAAGTTTTTTTATCTCAAGTCAGTCAAGAGTATGGGGGGCTTTACCCTTCACAAGAATCGCGCTATTCCTACTAAATTTGTATTGACTCATTCAGAATGCGACTTGGCCGACCGATACAGGCATCAAGTGCGATGATTCGAATGTTTCAGCCCAGGCTACTTGCGCAGCAACAGCAGTTCCTTTTCTCGCGATGCGCTGCTGCCACCACCACCACTGCCGCTGCTAATCCTTCCAGATCGATTCTGTTTCGGCAACACATAATGGGAGGAGAAATGACGCGTCATATGTCAACTTCCTCCTCATCTTCATCCTCAGATGAGGGGGAGAGCAGCACCAGCGAGGAGGTGGAGGGGGTGGAAGCAATGGACGACGAAGCTGAGAGTAGCAGCGCCGCTGCTGTCGCCATGGAGGAATCACAGCCCCCACCAACGTCCAAGAAGAGCAAAGGGAGAACTGAGCGCCGTCTTCCACGACGATTCCTTGACGCTATGCACTTGCATCGTGTGAACGCGGTGAAGGAGCTAGTAGATTACCGCAAGACACAGTGGGAGGAGCGCAAAGAGAATCTTACCTACGACATAAAGGAGATGGATCTCGCGGTCACTAACCTCCAGAGCGAAGAAGACAATGCGATGGCCAACAAAATCATCGAAGACGTCCGAGATGTCGTACATCGGAGCGGTACGTGGCCCATGAAATCCAAGAAAGAGTATCTACTCCACCTCAAGGAGATTCTGGAAGACACTGACATGTGGTACAACGAAAATTATATCGACAAGGCTCGTGAAGCGATGCGAAAGAAAGAGAAGTAATATGTAGTAGGATAGGATCAACAGTCTTTGCCTATTTCAAATCGAGTATGCACTAAGGTCTTCTATGCTATGGAAAAAGCATTTCGCACCAAATAATACGTACATGTGCGCTGCCATGCGAGCAGACCCAATAATCTAGATGATGTGATGACTACATAGCATTATTGAATTCTTATGCCGCTTAAGCTGCTATATGTACGTCGTGTTGTCGTCGTATTGCACGTATCTATATATCTTATACGTACGTCTTCTACGCTATGATGTACGATGCTGCACGCGCACGCAGCTGTGAATGTGTGCTATGAACTAGTTATGTAAGCGTGCATGCTGCTAAAAGCTGGACGTACGGCACATGCGATACGACATGTACATGCGTCGTGCATATTAGCATAAATGCCACAATCTTCGTATACGCAAGATTGACTTGCGATGAAAAGGAAACACGCATCGCATTCTAGCATTGCTAGACTGCTGCGCGAAATGCGCGACATTATTCATGACCGAAACAACATACATTTGATTGCATGAAACACACTATAGCGGAGACCAACAGATTCAACATCAGCGCTGTAGCCGTTGCATTGCACAGCTCCATATTAGGATGACCATGCAACAAATTTATAATTTGATTGATTCTATATGATTACATCGCACGTGCTTGGCCATGAGGAGCACATGTATGTATAGAGCCTAGCTTGTCTGCGTACGTTTTCATGTTGCGCACATGCAAAGCCATTCATGGCAAACATAGGACTATAACCAGCAACATATACACATTTAAGAGACTTAGTCTCAAACACAAACGTAGTCTTTAAATGTGTGTGCCTACTGATGTGTTTAAACAAGCATACACTTTCTCTAAAATATTTGTAGCAAATATGTGTCCATGTTGCTGGACTACGTGTTTTTATCAAATGTTGACAAAATCACATCATGTTAGTGAGGGGCATGGGTTCATTAACACTGTCGCCGTGCACATCATAACATACCACTGCACAACAAAAAAACACCATTTAAATGTTTTGCAAGGAATGTGCCTACACCTGTTAGCTACATATCTAGATATTGTTTATCATGATTACTACGCTATGTTATTAGGCCAAGATCCGAGCTACTTCTGCCTTGATCTTGTTCGCAAGTTCATCAGCACCCTTCTGTGAAGCTGCCTCTGCATATATTCGAACTACGTCCTCGGTCCCTGACGGTCGTACGAACGCGCGTGCGTTCTTCCCAGCCGCGGCAACAAGTTTGTCGATTGCGGGTTGTAGGGAGGGGGGCGATACGCATTTACGCTCGGCGTCAGTAGTCTCTACAAGTGTCCTATCTCGTACCTTATTATTGACATAATACCGAAAGTAATTTCGTGTTGGATTAGAGAGTTGTTGTGTAGTCACTGCTGTTTTCACGACAATTAGCTTCTTTACTATCTCTACAGCTTCTATCTACTATCTCTACATCAACACAATGCTGAGAACGTACTTCCATTAATTTTGTGGATGAAGAGAAGAGCGCAATAAAACAATTGGAAGAGAGTTCATTATTCTTTATATTCAAATATCATTAACCTTTGCCTTGAGCATGCGACTCGGAAATCCTGGTAGATGGAGTCCCAGTCAAGAAGCGTCTGAAAGAGAGAGGGGGGGGGGGGGGAGGGAAGAGGAGGGATCAATACCATTTAGAAAGAGAGAAAGAGAGAAAGAGAGAGAGAGAGAGAGATTACGGATGTCACTATTACTATTTATCATATTCTTCGGTACATACCCATCCTTTGAGGCGGAGAGCGGCCACAACTACAAGCATATCAGCTAGAGCGTCTCCCACCGCTTGGTTGATAAGTAGCACAAAATTCCGCAATCTTTGCACCGCTATTGCAGCAGGAGTACCAGATGCTGGCTTAGCTGCCTCCAATGCATTCAGCGCTTTTTTGCTGAAAAGTACCGTCCCATGGCCGTTTGCCTCAAAATATACACCGACATCCAGCTGCTCGTGTGCTACACGATGGAGGTGCTTCACTCCAGTTTTAGCACAGAGAACTGAGCCTTTGCCTAGCTGCTGCTCGAGGTACCTGTGGTGATGGATGGGAGAGAAAAAGGAGGAGGAGGAGAAGGAGGAGGAGAAGGAGAATCAGCGGGAAGAAAACGAATGGAGGAGAAAAGCAAGAAACAGATTTTTGCTATGGTGTAGCGCTGCCTGTATCATCATTTTTTCAATATCAATTAGAGCTATTCCTCTCACTCAAATCTATGATAATCTTCTGGTTACACTATGGGATTGCTACTCACGTTGTGGACGCCCCATTAGCGTAGGCTGTCTGCACTACCCCCACACGCAGCAGCAACTCCTCATCACCCCCCTTCCCTTTCAGGAGCCCCGACACATTAAACAACTCACGGAGAACCTAGTCATAATGACGATGACAATGACAATTATGATCATCATGATCATGGTCATGACAAAAATGTTTTTCTAATAAATCGTATCTTTCACTCAGATCAACTATATTTAGAACACTACTACTACTGCTGCTGCTACTACTACTCCTACCTCGGTCACAAGCGCAGCAATCTTGTCTCCATCTAGAAGCCTCATCTTGTTCGCGTGTTTGGCTTCGGGTAGAAAGAATACGATACGATCTGCGTCACCGTCTAACGAGCAATGCGGGATACCCTCAAAGCTGCTGCTGCTGCTGCTACTGCTAACGTCAATTCCCTGTGGTAACTGACGAGACTTCTGCACATGCTCGGCCCCACAGCTCTCATTTAATTTGCCTGTTTAGATAGATAAGTAGGTATGAAAAGGCCCTTGATACAGTGTTGCTGATGGACGAAGATTGATGGTGGTGGTGGTAATGATGGGGGTCATTCTTTGATGTGTACGCATCACTTTTCCCCACCAGGAATCAGAATCACCATCAAAGAAGTGATCGAAATGTTAAGGGCATGCTTTACTGTAATATTTTATTGGATGGAAATGAAATATGAGCATGATTCCTCCTCCTCCACCTCCTCCTCCTCCCCCTTTCCGACCTTTCGAGTCCGTATCCACGTTGAAAGCCTCGATTTCTAGCGCTCTCTTAAAGAGGGGAGCTAGGTTTTTCAGGGCCACAGCACCAACACCGTTCGCACAATCGACCCTTAGCTTTGGAACAATACCTGATGATGGCTTCTTCTTTCCCTCTTCTTTGCAAAGCTCAAGGAATGAAGTCGAGATCTCTGAGAGATAACCGGGGATATCATCCATTCTCTCCTGCACGTTGAACCGCCAGACCGCCCAGTGCAGCTGCGGCGTTGTGACTTTCTCGTATCGTTTCACTTTTGCCTGAGGAAGGAAGTGTTGCGTATTAGTGGCATGTTTTGTATAGTATTCTCCCATTAAAAAATTCGAAAATAATTGCACCCTCGACTGGTTGAAGGAAACTCCCCAGTCGTAGATAGATGTTCTTGCTAGATATGTTTGGTGGTGATAATGTGTAAATAATTAGGGGGAATGGTGCTCTACCCCAAGCGCCAAAGCTCCATCAGCGGCCAGCCCTGCGAGGCGCGGCGAGGATCTACACAGTACGTTTAAGTATCGCGTATTATTCCAAAGTTATCTCATGCTTCATCATACTCCTTGCAACAACAACTACTGCTACTAATCCTCACTTTCGCGTATCCTCTCCAATAAAAACAACGGCTTCTGTCTCCATATCAATGCCAAAGCGATTCTTCACATCCTTCAGCATGTCCATGAGTTTCTCCTCTTCGCAATTAGCGATCAAGCTCGCTTGCTCCTCCCAGATCGGGTTCAGCATGCCGCCATCAAAATCCGCAATCTTGATGCCGTTGTCAACTTCCTTGTTGTGGGAGGCTGTTACCATGATTCCAATTGCTTTTCCAGGTCTATTTATCATTGCCATTTCGATCAACGCTTACACTCACTCATACTTATCACTATCGGACCTGAGTCTCGCAAGGAGAGCAGCCATCATTCCCATCCTCAACATCACAGAGTCTAGGATTTTGGCATCAGCTCGAAAGCCTGCGGTCCCGTATCGATATGTGACATTGGGTATCCTGCGATGTAGCTGTGCGAGCATATTCGCTGCAGCGCCCATATCGAACCTGTCGTCCACAAAATTGATCACCCATTGATCCGACATTCATCTTTCATAATTCCATCTTGCCTCCTCTGATTAATTTTACTCGAATAATCGTACTTACATGGCATTAGGGTGGCCCCTGAAGTTCCTTTCCTCTGCTGCATCGGTCCATCGGCAGATTCCGATTCCCATCGTTCTTTGGTCGTAGTCGTACTAAGGAGTTTTTTCGGAGAAACATAGCCCTAAATTATCATACGACATCAAATATTACGACGTCGCTGTATCATGATCGCATGCGATTTTGTTACTGTTCGGACGCAGGGCAACAATCTTTTTTCACCCAGCATATGCAAGATGTTCTCGGGTGATATTTCGTTCAGAAACCAAATCTTCATGGATTATTGAATATTTTAGTAAGTTTCCGCATTAAAGATTGCCAGAGTCTGAGCTAAACAAGCCAGCGCATAAATGGCGGCCAGGGCGGCCCAGGGTAAGCTTCCGTTGCCCGTTTGAAGATTTCATTTCCATCTAACTCTCACTCTCTCAGGTGGGTTGGCCCCCCTCCCCCGCGGCCTTGGCCAACAGCTTCTTCCCTTCGTCCTTGCTGTCGTTCCCGTTGTATTCTTTAAGCACACAATGCCAACAACGGGGGAGAGGCACTTGGTTCGCTGCATTCATCATTATCAGAGGGGCAATAATCACACGTCGTCGGCCACTGTGGTTACAGCAGCAGCAGTATCAAATATAGACACGATCAAATTTGCCGGCAGAATAGGTACTAGCCTCGCCGCCATCCCTCTTTCTCACTCTCTAGCACTTTCCGAATCACCCGAAAGACAGCCGCCCCTCCCCCCTTCGACACCCTCAAGAGATATTTGTTTAATTTTACAGGTTTGCGTAAGAATGAATCGAAATTGGGACGGTTACGGGGGGGCAAAGCGATGGAAATGCCACAAGATCTAATGGATGGGATCACAGCTGTAGAGGACGATAACGACTCTAGTAATCAATTTAAGGGATTTGTTTCTCTTATGAATTTGCATTTCTTCCTCAATGATCGATGATACCGTGATCCTTGAGATGCTTGCTACTAGAATTTCATTTCTCTTGGTCCTCCTCCTCTCAGGCGGGAAGAAATCCAAGCAGGACAGACTGAAGTCATGGAGAAAGGTGGTCCGGATGATGGAGGAGGAAAACGAGGAGCACAGGTGGTTACACAAGGAATAAATGCTCTTACGAACATGCCAGGATGATGATGATGATGAGCATGAAAAATAGCAATGAATGATATGGCCGTTGCGATGCTGCTGGTTTCTCAGGATGTTGTGCCGGGCGGGACTGAGCTTAAATCTTAAGTGCAAGGAGTGCGGTCAGGTTTCAGCGACGCGCAAGGAATTAAAGTAAGCAGTAACATACTACTACTACTATTACTACTACTACTACAACAACAACAACAACAATAACTACTACTACACCTCTCTCCCCCCCCCCCCTCCTCTCTCTCTCTCTCTCTCTCTCTCTCACACACACACACATCAATCTGTATGCCTTCGTTGCGTTGGCACATTACTACTTGGCATCATACATTGTTGTTATTATCATCCAATAGTGTACATCGAAGGTTATGCGTCGGGAAACCCGAGGAAGTTCGTAGCATCCAACAACATAATCACATACAATACACAAGCATATGGCGAGAGGGAGCAAGGAGTGGACACACACACACACACACACACACAAAGAAGAAGAAGAAGAAGAAGAAGAAGAAGAAGATAGAGAAAGAGGGAGAGAGAGAGTGGTGACGATCTTCAAAATACACACAATATGTAGCTTTAGCTGCTAGGTTGTCGACATTGTCCTCGTCTTAGTCTTCACTGCGATAAGTGCCACCATTCTCATAATCACCATCTTGCCATCCTTTCATCATCATCATCATCATCATCATCATATAAAGGAAGAGAAAGCCGACGAGCGCTTAAAGATACTCCTCCCTCAAATGTCTGATTACCTGGGACTTTCTCGAAATTCTTCCATCTCTGCCGTATGTTCTCTCATAACTAATGATAGTAATAGCTAGCTTTATCCTACTACAACGACTACAGTAGCAGCAGCAGCAGCAGCAGCAGCAGCAGCAGCAACAACAACAACAACAACACAAGACGATTAAACAGCCTAGGTTATAGTGTTGATTCTGTTCCTAGTTCTCATTTAATTCAGCACTCGGTTGATGATTGACCACCAATCATTGAATCTACTATCTCACGTACCCTCCTCCTCCTCCTCCTCCTCCTCCTCCTCCTCCTCCTTACATATCCATGTAGGTTGTTGAGCGATTAGGGAAGGCCTTCACAGATAACAACGACGACCCTGCTGCAAGATTTGGAGACGGTTTCGCCCCTCAGTACAAAGATACAAAATCGCACTGGACGGAGAAATTTAGTCAAGACGGAGGGGCAGATGCTACCAAGGCGAGAAAAAAAACTGATCCGAGTCTCCCGGAAGGATGGAAGTGTACGTGATAACATATGTTCAACGCTCTTAGCTATTTTTTCAAACTTAATTATGGTGATGATGATGATGATGATGATGATGATGATAATCATATTCGTAGGTTATTACGACCCTGCCTCCAAGAGAGACTACTACCACAATAAGGTAAGCACGCGCAAATCTCACCCAATCTTCTCCAGACGAGGATGGATATGAACGACATTTTATACGTTTAAGAATTTAACGTGTTTATTCCTGCTGATTTTGGGTTGGTAGAAGCTGAAGTTGACGACATGGAAAAGACCCAAATCTTCCAAGAAACCAGCATCATCATCATCATCATCATTTCCATTATCACAGCCACCATCACCATCGGCATCATCATCATCATCATCATCATCATCATCAAAGACCCCAACACCTGCGCCCTCCCCTCCACTACCAAAGGGATGGATTCGGTTGTTGTCTTCGTCGTCTAACATACATATAATAATACCCCTGATATGATAGCATTGGTGCTTGTATGTACACATTATGTTTGTGTGTGGTACTGATATCTACCCGTTATCGCCACTATCGATCGTCTTTTGGCGGTTGTCCCCCATCACCTATTCGTCCATGCATCCATCCATCAAATCACCTATCTTTCCTCCTCCTGCAGCGTGCAAGACATCAGCGGAAAGTATTTCTTTCACAACCCAGAATCAGGAGAGTCTCAGTGGGAGGTGTTGTTGTTATTGTGTATGATGAACATGCAGTAGTAGTAGTAGTAGTAGTAGTAGTAGTAGTGTAAGCATGTGTTAGTGTGTATGTAGCCATGAGAAAAAGGAACATCACAACACAAGTCATCATCCATCATATCTCCTTTCGTGTCTAATGCTGCTGCTGCTGCATTTATCTGCAAAGGTCCCACGAGAAGTGCCGATAGAAGAAAGGGTTAGAGAGTTTCGGCGCCTTGCAATAGCCTCTTTTGCATCGTACCTTCCTAAGAATAACACCTCCTCCTCCTCCGCCTCCTCATCTTCTTCTTCATCTTCTACCAACAAAAAAATGAGGAAGAGAGAAGGGAAGGACGGAGGAAACAATGGCTTCCCATCATCTGTAGTAGTATCTGATAGCGCCACAGAGGGAGACGCAAACGACACGCTGCACCTCAACAACACGGAGATCGAGTATATTTTGGATTCTGATCCCGGTAGTATCAGGGAATGAATGAAGGAATTATCTGTGTGATAGGCATGTGTGTGTGTGTGTGTGTGTGTGTGTGTGTGTGTGGATGAGAAATAGGGAGAGAGAGAGAGAGAGAGAGAGAGAGAGAGAGAGAGCGAGAGAGGGCTCCGCAGCTGTGCTTTTGTCGATGTTTTTAACCTTCATTATAGCTATAGCTCTCATTATTATCCTCCTCCTCCTTGTTTACCCCTCCTCCATCCTTCTCAAGAGCACCCTAATTATGGCAATGAATTTGGAGAAGTGCAAGGTATTATTGGAAAGAGAGAAACATCTCACACCAGATCGAGGGCACACCCGATATTTCTCACTGCTCTGCTTGTTGAAGACCTTGCCGCGAAGCTGTGATTTGTTGATATGCTATGTGACACATCATAGATGACGATGCAAGGAAGAAAAAGAATCAAGAAGAAGACGCTTTGGAGGCTTATATGAAAAAACACGTAACTTATTTGAGAATTTACGCTTGTGTGCTTCTTTCTTAAGACACACACACACACATACACACACACACACACACACACACACACACATGCACACATACAGATGCACACACACACGCACACACTTACTTTAACCCCGATTTGAATCGTGACAGTAACTACGACGTACAATATAATTACAAAGGAGATAAGGAGGCTGCTGTCTGCATAATAACTGTGGGTGCTTGCCCCACCACTTCTTTGATTTTC
>ADNK01000060.1:25000-67739 GCA_000320545.1 Bigelowiella natans CCMP2755 | reverse complement strand
ACCCGCGTCCCGCGACATGTAAGGGGCGTGCTAGAGATCGTCATCCTGGGTCGTCCTTCTTTCCTGTCTCTGCAGTCTTTAGCGGTGTGTTTCCCTTTACGTGAGCAGTATCCGCAACGTCGGTTACCTTCCCTGTCCTTGTACCAGTCTCGCTGCGGCTTAATAGCGTTAATGTTTCCTATGCCAGGTACCTTAGGGCTGGTAAACTTGCGGTCCTGCTCCTGCTCGCGTAGGGATATAGCCTGCACTGCTGCCTCCATCGTGGTGTAGCCTTTCTCCGTAACGTAAGTGGATTCCTTTATCTTTAACTTGAACTCTTCAAACCTTGCCTGATCATCACCTGTGTTGTAATTAAAATCATGTAGTTCGTCGATCATATCCTGGAAGCGCGTGGCAAAGTCTCTAACAGGTTCTCTCTCATGCTGCATCATTGCTCTGTATTTTCTAATAGCCTGGGGTAGGGAGTTAGCATCCTGTTCATTTACAAAAGCCTTCATTATCGCCTCAACGTCTCGTAGCCCACTAACTGTAGTGTGTATTTTCTCCAGCTGCCTGATCCGGGTCCTGCCTGTCTCGTAAAGGTCCATGGCTTGCTTTATTATAGCTAGCCATTTGAGCTTGTCGTTTTCGGTGGGGTTAGGGGTAAAGTCGCAGAGTATACTCCTAGCGTTCTTCCACCACCTCCTTGCCTCACCTCTTTTCCCGTTGTATTTCGTTATCATAACCGGTGCTGTTTTAACAGACATGAACTGGGTGTTCCGCTGTACCGGCTGCTGCTGCTTGACGGTGCTCTGGGTCGTCCCCCGCGAGGCGCCCAGACCCCCGTCGTTCCTAAACAAAGCTGCCCACTCTGGAGGTAAGTCTGCTTCGTAATCCATGATGTCCTGCATGATAGCTGCCCAAACATCATGTGTCTGATACTTGTATTCTATCGATACTTTCAGTTTGGCGTAGTTGCTCGCCCTGGGTCGCAAGGCTCGTAATGCCATTACGACCTTCTTGCTTTCGGCGGCCACGTCCTCGTCGTCCGCCTCGTAGAAGTTCTCCAGTGCCTCTGCTGCTGCATCTGCTTTCTTAATCCCGGGTGCTGGTCCCGGCGGTGCCTGTGGAGGTGTTCCTCCTCCTTCCTTAGCGTCCGTATCGCCCTTCCTTTCCTGTTTCTGCTCGTGCCCTTGCACGGCCTGCGAGCCAAAGTCCTGCTGTTCTTCTAGCTGCTGTGACATTGTTAGTCAAATCGTTTCCCGTGTGTGGAAGCCAAAGGTTGTTGCGCGTAAGGTGTTCACAGGCCGAGGCGCTACGTGCACAAGTAGGCAGGGGGGGGGAAGGCACGTTTGCTTCCTTTTGAAGAGTTTTGTTTATTTTTATTAAAGATTATATTTTTGTTAAATCGTGCACTGCGTAATCATTCGCGAAGCTTTCGCGAATGCCGCCGCACGTGGGGCAGCACACTTCCGGTGTGCTGCCATGAGTCCCGCCGGAACCCACGTGCCTATACTGTATTAATATCTACGTTATCTATATTCTATATCCGCGACAACCCCTTTGTTGTCGCACGTGACTTGTGCTCGCGTAGTAGTACGCACTACACACGTGCGATGCATGTGGCATCCTGAAGGACATGGATCATCTCCTGCAATGTCCAATGCATGGTCGAGAACAAATCAGATTGCGCAATCAAATGCGCGCGATCATGAATCGTAACGACGACACGAACCGGTTGACAAAGGCTGAAATTGAATCCAGAACTGCTGCGCGCAGTGCGCGGCAACATCGGTCGCATGAGGACGCTTTCAAATGCATGAAACACATTGTGGCAGAAACCAACAGATGCAACATTAGCGCTGTAGCCGCTGCATTGCACAGCTACATCAGGATGACCATTGAAAAAATTTGATTCTTCATCACATCCGTCTCATAGTTAACTGCTGCGTACATGTAATAACTACAATTCTTCCACTATCCCCCACCGAAATTTTGAAAAGGCTTGGTCCTCATTATCGTCATTGCAAGGATGATGAAGGGGGGAAGTAGAGGGAGCGGTGTTGGCATTATTCCTTATTGGTAGTCTGAACCATTGATTCGCAATCCACTTGTTGTCATCGTTTCCACAAGGAAGGCCTGCGTGTGCAGCTAAAGGATCTAACTTGCCGTCCTAAAGCCATGTATTATATATGTTCAGCATGCATGTACCGGATATTAATAGCGTATTATAGAATATTTCAAATATCTGGAGAGAAAGGGAGAGAGGAAGAGAGAGAGGAGGGGGGGGGAGGAGAGGAGGAGGAGGAAGGCAGACAAGTTATAGTCCATTTGGCAGGCAGCAGCATCATGGACATCATACTGATATACACACTGACATTAGAAGCAGTCTGAATATGTACAACATCAGAAGTGTGTTTTGTGTTGAATTTCATACACATGTACATGTTTTACATGTGGTGTGTGTGTCTGCTGTGTACCGTGCGAAAGTTGTAAAATATCAAAGCATCACCCTGCCTGGAGTTTTCAAAGTAATTCATGTACACAAATTTACTATAATCAATCTGCCATCCTCATAGTCATGACCATCATCATCAATATCATTATTATCATCACATCATCATCATCATCAGCATGATCCGTTACTGCTACTACTACTACTACTACTACTACTACTACTATTACCACCTTGGAGGTACAGTTATGCCATCTTTCTTGGGATCCTTCATTTGACCGATGGTCATGAATAGAGCGGTTTCATTGTTGCCTTCCATTTTCTCTTTATCTTCATCATTACTATTGCTATCACTACTTTGCATCGAATCACCAGTAAGGGCTAGCGGAAACCAAGTGTGTCCCTTCTTCTTCTTCTCATCAAAAGTATCATTTTTTGTCATCATTACTCTATCTATCTCGTGTTCATCGTTGTCCTTCTGCAAAGATGACGACGATGACAGATTTGGGGTATTCAAGTAGTAAAGAACCTACATGATTTAATAGTAAATAAGGCACTTTCTGGAAGCTAAACATGGATCAAAGGAGTAGAGATCTTGTTATGAAGTAACGCATAAACTTACCGTTACATATCGTGGCACAGCTTCGGTTGCATCATAGTGCAGCTGATGATATGGTGTTTTTGATCTAATTAGACACTACGACATGATCAATATTACAACGGTACGAAATTTGTTATTGACATTTTTATTGTTTGTTTCTAATACATGAAAATTACTGTTAAGCTTAGAATAAGAGGGGGGGGAAGAGGGTTAGATAGCTAGAAGGAACTCTTACGGACAGTGAATTCGCCACCAGACTTATACCTTTTGAATTAGAACACCAAGGTGCAACAATACAAGCATCGTGAGATAGATGTCAAGCTAGTAGTAGTAGTAGTAGTAGTAGTAGTAGTAGAAGTAGCACATAAAAAGCAGCAGCAGCAGCAAAGTTATGACGATTTCTGTCTTCACGAGAAAAACACCACATCCACACGCACAGAAACATTAAAACACACACACACACACACACACACAAGAATCGAAGACCTGACAACTTGCATATCTTCGCTTGGTGCTTCTGCCCGGAGCTCTTCTGGCAAAACCAACGCACGTGCTCGTTCCTGTGTGGTAATGACAGAACACAAATCTTATGCTCAAAATAAAATCAAAACATATACTATTAGTATGGAGAAAGATCACGTAGGCGGATTTTGTCTTTACATCTGTTGTCGTCGTCGTTTTCTTCTTCTTCTTCTTCTTCTTCTTCTTCTTCACCCTTATTATCCTTGTCAACCCAATATAACAACTACTACCACCACCACGACTACAATCATCACTACATCTTCGATCTTCAATTTTACTTACATCAATGCCTTTTAGAATCGGATCATTTCTGCTGTTGACCTAAGAAGAGTATACTTGTGTGCTTACAATACATCAGAGGGGGATCTGACTGACCAAAAGGCCACCATCAAATCAGGGAATATTTACAGTACTATTAAAGCAGATATGTTGGTATTGCCAGTCTATTCGCACATTATCATACATATCAAGATAATATAACGTTTATAAATTTATGTGTAGTAGTTTGTCCACGCAGTAGAAGGTTGGTAAATAACCCAGGCTGTTTCTGAGAATCTTCTTCCACCTTCTTTATCTTTGCAACCGCCAAAAGAAACCTTGTCAGCATCAATCAATAATTAAATAGAATAAAAGTAATCATAGAGGCAGCTACATGTCACAGTAAGTTTTTCCAGTTAATACTGCTCGAAAAGTGTGTTTTACAATTTCTGATGGATTTAGGAGCCTTCTAGCTTTGTCCTTTTGATTGATTTTCAAACCAACAACATTTTTCATTGTTAACACTGCTTCTACAAACAGACTCACGCAAACACATCTATAAATCATACGTTAAATAATCACACACATACACACACACACACGCTCATATATATATATATATATATATATATATATATATATATAATTTGATTACATTTCAAATATTAAAAAAGCATGATAGACATAAATCGTTTCTTTCAATACCATGATATGCAAGCATTCAGACGAGTTCAAGAACCCTTTGATCAAGAAAGCTCTGACGTTGCTACTTAGCCTCAACACCTATCCTCGGAAGGGATGAAAGCATACAGGTACACGACGACGACGACGACGACGATTGAAAAACACACCAAAATGAATCAAAAAGTAATTTATTGGCGCGAACAATATGAAACGAGAACTATTAAGCAGCGACACAGCTAGTAGATGCTACCATCATATCATCATCATCATCATCATCATCATCATCATCCATCACTAGTTTCGCCCCTCCTTCTTCCTATTGATGATAAGTTAAGCAGCAAGAGTCATAATAGTACCGACAGTTCCTAACCACTTTTAACGCGTAACCTGTATCATGCGAGGAGAAGGAGGAGGAGGAGAGGAGCTCGCAGTAGGGGCTGTAGCGTTCGGGAGAAGACCCATAGGTATGTAAGCAAGACATCGAGCTGCTGCTTCTGCTGCTTCTTCTCCTATTCTTAATGATGTTTTCGCTACCGTCATGCCGCGAAGAGTTTTTGGCGTATCATATGCACGATTAACAGCCTGGGAGACGATGATGAAGACGATGATGATGACGCCAGATAGGAAGGTCACAGGAGGGAAGTTAAGAGGCGGGACACACACACACACACAGAGAGAGAGAGAGAGAGAGAGAGAGAGAGAGAGGGAGAGAGAGAAGAAAATAAGTTGCGAAAAACATCATATTTTCTCCAGTATACGTTGACAACATCCCAATCATAAATTACAAATATACCTGCGACATTTGCCTTGCAAGAGCTTCTGCACTGTTCCAGTACCTCTGATAATAACAACAAGTGGTGAGAAAGCAGTAACTTCATAAGAATCGAAGACTACTATCAGTTGATTTCACCGCTTCTGATGCAATGTCAGAGAGACTATCTTGACAATTGTTTTCTGTTGTGGATGATGGTAATTTCTAGGTGCTGGAGGAGGAAGTGTGATGGCAATGATGTAATAATAAGTTTGTAGTAGTAGCAGAAGTAGTATAACACCCTTGCAGAAGCTCTGCGACCCATTGACTCTAATATATTTCCCATCAGTCTACAATTACACACACACACACACACACACACCGAGTTTAATAACTATGACAATATTCAAATATAAATAAATAGTTTGTGTGTGTATTTGTGTCTGTAAGGGGGGGGGTACATGCGTGATCTTTCGTTATGCTTTGATAGTAATGCTTTGGGATTCGTGCATATATTTCCACCACCACCATCACCACCACCCCGTAGTACCCATGAATTTCTGCGTTTCTGGGAGATAGAGCCAGGGCCTCTGCGCAAAATCTTGATAGAGATGATAGCACATATAACAACGGTTGCTTGTCACCACAATAAAAACTCTCTTTCTCCCCCTCCCATCAGTATATTCAACCCAGTCGAGTAGTAGTGTCTGCATCGTTGTTCTGTCCACCATGTCCTCTGTGATATCTATGTACTTACTTAAGAGCTTCTCTCGTCTTATTTTCTCGATCATGCAGCAGGGCAGCCATGTTAAGATACGCTTCAGAGCATGCAGTATGATCAATGTCTATTGCCTTCGCATATCTGTAGTATCAGAACACGGCACATTAATTGATCAGCATTGGAGGAGGAGGAGGAGTTTCAGGGGAGTCTAATGAATACGTGTATGCATTTTATACTGTCTAGGCTGGGGTAAATATATGCTTGCATGTGTGTTTAACAGCCATTAATGTTCGTGTTAACCGCCGTCAACTAACTTCCTTACTCGATCTTTGCGGCAGAATGTTCCCCCAGCATGTATTTCAAGGCCCCAATTGAGTTGTGAAGCTGCTCACACATTCGTAGGATGTAAGAATAACCCACTTCCTCATGTTGTTGTTGTTGTTGCAAAAAGAAACATTGGATTCTCACGTAATTACATGGGCTCATGTTGTTGTAAAAAGAAAACATTGGATTCACGTAATTACATGGGCTCTTGAACTGGTAGATAAGCCGCTAAATTCGAGAATCCGTTTGTAAATCGATACTGAGCGCAGCAGGTCTCCACTTGCCTGCCATCTCTGTGCTTCACGCTCCAGAGAAGCAATAACTTCGTTTTGATTTGTGTTGTCTGATCTTCCTCCCAAAGGATCGGCACTTCCACCATGAAGTCGGTAAAATCCATGAAGAAGAAAGGGGGGGGGGTGTCCTCTGAGATGCATTCCTGCGATCCTTCCTCGAATCTTGACGTCTAAAATTTTAGCAGGTTGTTGTTGCTGCTGCTGTTGCTCCTGATGGTCAAGTCTTATGGTAAGAGGTTGCAGCAGGAGTATTTGTAGGAGAACTACAACTTGAGAGATTATGATTATAATGACTGCCAGCCGTGAGGAATGGGGGGACATACTACAAAACTGTGAGATGATCACAGCTTATGCTATGCCTCTTTCTCTTGTTTAAGCTTCCTTCACTGCCTCCTGTTCTGCCCACCCCTTCCTCACTACCCAAGCACATGTTGTTCTGCCCGGCTTCGGCCCGCCATAACCCAAGAAGAATTGTTTGTTTGTTTTTTTAAATACAGGAAATTTTCTTCCTACGTCATGAGCCAAATTCTGCATACATGTAATGTGTGCTACGGAGAGAGACGACAATAATACATGGCATCATCTCCGAGAATCTCTCATCAGCTGCACTTTCTGATTGCCGCTTTAGTAATTATTAAAAAAAGATAAATTATTCGGTCGAAACAGCGAGAAAAGGCTCATTTGGTGGTTTGGTGACGTGACCGTAAGTGCTGTCGAAGTACGTTTTTTTAACTTTGTCATGTATGTGTGATGTCGCAGATCAAAAATCCTATTCCTCTCGTGAGTTTTTTTCTGTGTATCTTTTCTCTTAGAAGATGATGCATCGGCAAAACGCAGGCGGCTACCAGCTACAAGCAATCTTTCGGTATCCTCCCGGCGACGAGGACATCAACACAAACACGCTATCACGTGAAGGTGGTGGAGGTGCTGCTGTTCGTGCGCATCGAGTTTTGCCACTCCCTTCATATCATTTCACCTCCTCTTCTTCCAACAATTACAGATGTACACTCCTGTTCCTGCCTCATCCTCGAATGCGCGCCGCCGCATCACGACTTACAGCGTCATCATGAACGTAGTTCTGGGACTCACCATGGCTGCCGTGGTAATTTCGCGTAATTCTCTTCCGCCGAGCCATCATTTTATCTTACCTCTTGATTGAATAACAGCTCTTTCGCGGAGGTGTGCTGTCTTCCACCATGACTGCGGCTCGCACATTCGCAGCGCCATCTGTGCACACCCGTGGCATGCACATGTCAGTCAAGAGCAGTAACCCTTTCTCTCAGGCTGGTCGTCGTGCTGCTGTTAGGTATGATCACAAGAAACAAAATAATGTGTAGAAGAAGGATAAAGAAAATTTACATAAATAGAAACTGCATATTTGACGACCATCTTCTTTTTCCACCTCAGATCCAGTGTCGCACCCTCCCCTGTCCAAGAGTAAACCTAAATACTAATTTGTAGACTTCATCGTCGCTTTTCAGAAAATTTACAAAGTATTATACTTACTTGGTTCTGATATGCATTTGGCTGGTACTCTTAGCTCTGCTGGTACTATCGTTGATGACGGAACTGTCACATTAACAAGATTCATGATTGAGGAGGCAATGAAGAGCAAGACTCCTGGGTAATAGTCGGTTATAGTAGGAGGAAGTAGATTAAGATGTAAGAGAAGAAGTGTGTTAGAAGTTGTCCCTCACCTCCCTCTTTGTGGGGCTATGACCACGCTTTGTACTAAGAATCAAGGAACTGCTGCTGTTTCCTTGAGGATTCTGAAACTTAATGACAATATCTAAAATTAGCATCTATGTCATTGATGTTTATGCAGGCAGGAGGACATGGTTCGTTTGATTTCTTCCATCTCAGTTGCATGCAAACGCATTGCATCCATGGTGCAAACTGCAGGTTGGTTGGAGTGATTGTTGATCATGTGCAGTCGCCGCTCATTGCAGCGCACCGAAATGAGGATTATTCTTCATTTTTTATTACTACTACAACCTAGGAATCTCCGGATCTACAGGTCTGGCTGAAGGTGGTGGATCAGTCAACGTTCAAGGCGAGGAACAGAAGAAACTTGATGTCATTTCTAACGATGTACTAAAGTCTGCCCTTCGTTCTTCTGGAAAACTTGGAGTAATTGCCTCTGAGGAGGAAGATAATCCAGTTGTCGTTGATGAACTTTACTCCGGCGAATATGTTGCTACTTTCGATCCGCTCGATGGATCTTCCAATATTGATGCTGCAATTTCCACTGGAACTATCTTCGGAGTGTTCAAAGCTCCAGAAGAGTGCTTGATCGGGGATTCTGATAATCTCAGTATTGCAGAGCAGCAATGTTTGGAGGCAACACTTCAACCTGGAACTAACCTTGTTGCTGCTGGATACTGCATGTATTCGTCCTCCACCATCCTTGTTCTCACCACCGGAGACGGGCTCAATGGGTAATTTTTGTTGTTATTATTTGTTGATGATGCTGATGTTTATTTGTTTTACTAATGAAATATGGATTACAGAGCACGCAAACAAAATATCGTGAATTTCAGTTGACGTTTTATATCATATATAAACAAAATATCGTGAGTTTTACTTGACGTTTTATATCATATATTAGATTTACTCTTGACCCTTCCATTGGAGAGTTCATCCTCACCCATCCTAATATCCAGGTAATAATAGCAGCATCGTCGTCGGATGCTGGCTTTGTATGCTGTATCTATGACGATGATGATGATGATGATGATGATGATGATGATGCACCTTTTTCTTCTCGATTACCTGCCAGTAAATATATAATATTATATGAATATCTGACTTTACTCCTATGATTGATGTCACAGATTCCTAGCCGTGGAAAGATCTATTCTATGAACGAAGCAAACTACTTCGATTGGGACCCTAAGCTTCAGACCTACGTTGATAACCTTAAGAAGGGAGAAGGTCAAACTGGAGAAAAGTACAGCTCTCGCTACATCGGATCCATGGTATATTTTCTGCAAATCATAATCTATTCATATGTTTCCTCTAAAGTCGGTCGGTCTGTCTGTCTAAATATGATTGTCTATCCTTCGTTACTCCTTCTCCATGATTGATTGATTCGTTGGTGTTATTGTTTCTGTGACAGGTCGGAGATGTGCACCGTACCCTTCTCTATGGAGGCATCTTCGCTTACCCTGGAGATAAGAAGAACGTCAACGGAAAACTTCGCCTTCTGTACGAAGCTGCTCCAATGTCCCTTATCTTCGAACAAGCGGTGCTCATGCTCTTCCTGCTCATACTTAATGATAATGATTATGATCAATATGGTTATGATGATGATGGATTCATTTTGATAATAAGTTTCCGCGGTGCGGTTGATTTTTATGTTAATACAAATATTCATCGCCCCCCCCTTTAATACGCGAAGTTTGTATTTGTCTGCAACCTCGTCCCTCCTTCACCTCCAAATAATCCTGCTACTAAATTTTCATCCTCCGAAATTTGTCATCACCGTCATCGTGATTACTTATTTCATGAATTAGGGTGGAAAATCTATTACTGGACCTGGTGGACGTGTGTTGGACTTAGTTCCTGATAAGGTGATAGATAGACGACGACGATTTGAAGCATAATGAAAAAATGAATATATGAATGAGTTAGTTGAATGCAACGTCTTGCTGGGCATTGAAAATTAATACTGAGGATGTTGTTATAATATTTTGTAGGTTCACCAGCGTTGTCCTGTGTTCATTGGATCCCCTGATGATGTGGATGAAGTTGAAAAGGCTCTCGCATAAGATAAGATAATAAAGAAGAAGAAGATGATGATGATGATGTTACAGTTAGCTACATTCGCGAGCACTAAGCAGTGCGTCATCAATTGTGATTATCACTTTGCTCAAATGCCATTTTCTGTCGAATAATTCATTATTTATTATTCATTACTTTGCACAAATTATTCTGTCTCAATTATATGGCTAGTTGCGTGCATATGCTATGAATGGAACGATCTGTAATCAAATGTGACATCAGGCTGCACGCTAATGCCATCATAACATACAACACATTAACGCAACGTCAAGACGCATGATCATCCTCTGCCATGTAGACTTAAGTCTGTATGCTACGATGAGAACCCTAATTCCCGCCGCACATGCGTGCGTGCAATTATTTGATCCTACGCATCCTGCAGCAGCATCATTCGCAATGCATATTTAAGTGCGTAGGCCTTCTAGCCTTGCGTACACAGCGACGTGACATGGTGCTGCGCACCATTTATTATAGCCATGCTAGCATGTGCTGGCCATTCACGCGCTCGTCGTCACCCCGCCCTGTCATCGATTGGGGCAAGCAGTACAGTGCACACCGTCACAATACTAGAATGTATCGTAGTCATCCGTTGGACTGACGTGACGTGACCCCGACTATTTACCATATCTAGATATGTCGATCAATTCGATCTCATGCAATGCTATATGTAATTACATCTGTGCTGTAGCTGCCTAGCTAGCTGCATTGCACAGCTAAATGAGGATGGCTGTCCATTGAACAATTTTAATTTACATGATTGCTTATGCATCCGTCGTCATCATATACGTACTACTAGCGCATGCTAGCATGTACGCACCAGGCTAGCAGGTATATCGGCATTGTAGCTAGGACGCCTCTGTCGTGCACATGTGGCAGGTACGACACATGTGACTGTGGATGTATGTGGCGTGTGTCTAAACGTGCATGACGTGCTAGCAGATGGTATCGCAGCTATAGTCGGATTTGTGCCATGATTATGTGCTACGCCATTATCAATGCTCGATACTTGTATCTGATGACCCACCGTGCTACGCGCAAGCATTGCTATCATTGTGATTACGTACACATATGCTGCATCATCGTGCACGCGCCAGCAGCAGCAGCAGCAGCATGTATGCATTCGCATAAGCATGTAAATTTTGTGCGTAGCTATATATAGTAACATCTGCTGCAGTAATCAGTGTTGATGTATGACTAAATACACTGCTGTTGTTCCTGTCTATGCGGTAGACAAATTGAAAAATCGATCGAGAGAATCTTAGTAAATTTGAAGATATAAATTGGTTATTACGTTGCCAACGAGAGGAGAAGAGCTGTACCGCGCTTAATCCAAAAATCTGATGTGCCCTTAAGGAAACCAGGAGCTGCAGGAGGCAGCTTGAGCCTGACGTTCAACACATACGAAGGATTTTCCCGCGTCCCTGTTCTAATGGGGTAACGGTAGCACGGACAGGAGTAAAAGCCTTTCTCCTTAACCTTTTTCTGATCTATGGGCTTAAAGTTTATTATTGGCATTTGTGCATAAAGCTGCATCGGCATAGGCTCCTCGAGGTGCCAATTCTCCAAATCCCACTGTGCACCTTCGAGGAAGAAACCCTTAATGTACGCTCCATCCTTTGCAGGAACCTGAATGGCCTTTTCTTCCTCCTTAGAAACTAAGAACTCCCAACCTAGTGAGTCGATTGGCACGCCATTTGCTCTTGCAGATGTCTGTAGGAGTGCTGTGAGGAAGCCATTTGGGAATGTGAATCCAGACAACCAAAATACCTTCGGCGCACCCTTTGCGATCCACACAGCGAACTGCTTGATACGCTCAATGAGATCTGTCATCCAGGAGGCTAACGGTTTCAATGAATAGTAACCGCTCTTCCAGGATGGTGGCACCTTATTCTGCAAGAGGCAATCGAATACTACCTCAAGGTCCGCAGAGATAACTATAAGACCCTTAATTCCCATCTGTAAGTCCTTAAGAGACTTTTCTACGAGTGCCAGGATTACATTGTAACGCTCAATCTCTTGGAGCAGTACGGTCTTAAGAGGGCTTTGGTCATGTGCAAACTTTTTCTCAACTTTCTCAAGGTTGAAGAGTGGTGGTACGCGATCTTCTAGCTGCTTGGCCAAGTTAAGGACGAAGTCCTCGCTCGAGGAGCCTTCACCTCCGCTTGATCTCGGCTGCAATGACATGACCGTGTCAAGCAACAGCTTTGCGCCTTCCTGTTGCATAGTAATATCAGCGTTTGGATGCTGACCGAATGCCTCTGGAGGATCTCCTCCTGGGGGAGGCAAGGTTTTGATATAATTAATGTAGCTATCATACTTCGCCGGCACAGGGACGCGGTAATGTGTTCGATCCTGCGAAAGGTGGAAGTTCTTAACAGAAATAGTGCTCATCGTGAAGTACTGTTCAATGTAGACTCCAAGTAATCTGCGGTCAATCTCGTCAGTGACACGTCCACCATAGAGCGCTTGAGCGATGAGATATTTGAGAGCCTCTAGTGGCATCTGGTCCTGCTCGTTGAGGTAATACCGTAGCAGGTTGTCACACACCAAAAAGTCTGAGTCGTTGAATGCGTAGGGGATATTCCAGCCAAGAGTCAAGAACTTCTTTCGCTCCACCAATACTGCATGAAAGAATGTTAAAGCGAAGAGCAAGCTTTTGTATGCAATTGGCTTGTTGCAGAGAGCATCAGACTGCGGTTTTTTGGAGTCCATCTTATTGAACTTGTCCTCGGGGATAAAATTATACATTCGCTGCATAATAGACCGGAGACCTCTAGGTGGCTCGGTGGTGATTTTAATCGAGGATTGAAGCAAAGCAATAGGGAACTTAGGCGTTGGATCCGACGACAACCAAAGTCTGAACCCAGGATGAACGTCCTTCCTTTCTCTTAATGCCATGACCATGTTTTCTAAAACTGGGAGCCATCTAATTGACAAGTGACAGTTTGCTAGCAGCACCCAGTTGCCATCCCTGACTCCCTCCGTGAATAACCTCTCTGCAATCGGTGCTTGTCCTTGCCCGAGTGCCACTTGAGCGAGCTTAATCTTGCGCTCACGAGCAAGATCATTAAGCATCTGGGTTGGGTCGGATCCAGGTGAGAGTACAAAAATCACTGGCATGAACGTTTTTGAAGCGTTGAAAGTCTCTGAGAGATCAAATGAAGGTGGCTGTACGTACTGCTCGCCCATGATGCTACTTACATAGTTTGTTACAGCATAATTTACACGGTCAGGGCGCAAACAGCGCACTATCATCATTTTCCTGAACTTCTTTTCATAATCGCTTCCCTGGCTAAGAAGTTCGCCTGGTAGATCAAGTTTCTCGGGAGGCTCGCCACCTTTCATATCGCTTTGATACCACTCCTGCCATTCACTGCTCTGCTGCTCAAAAGCAGAGGAAAAGCCAGCAAAGACCTGATTTAGCTTATCAAGCTCACTGATATTATCCCATGCCTCTTCAGAGAGCCACTCGTTGCACGGATTCGCTCCACGAGCCTTTCGGTCAAGAACGACTCCTCCTCGAAGGAAGAAGGTGAACTCCTCGGGGATGATCTTCCCTTCCTCCTTCAATATTGAAGTGCAAATTTGGAATGAGTAGAGCAGCTTGTGACGCTCAAAAAGTGACTGGCAAACTGTCTTATAAACCGACTCTGTGTGATAGTTATTAAGCTCGCGGAGACGTTTGCTGACACTTTGCTTGCTCTTTCCGCGCCCTTTACCCTTCTTCTTCTGCTGCTTAGAGTCGTCAATACTCATCTTGAATAAATCGTTGTACCATTGCAAAGAAAATTGATACATCGGATCGATTCTCGCTAAGTCATTTAATACAAAGTAGAGAACGGAAGAGCGAATGGCGGCTGGGCGGTACTCGTTACGACTTTCGTTAATCTTTTTACTAGTTTCTTCTGCAACCTTGATCTGGTGTTTGACCTTCTCAGATGTTACCTTCGATGTGTCGAGAGTGTTGATGAGATGCTCATCGTCAAGGATCGTGGCAGCATCGGCCTTCTTGAGGAGATCTAGAATCTTGTCCTCAAGTTCCTTGAGAGTCTTCTTGTTTTGAGCCATATCTAGAACGAGCTGGGTGTTCTTCTCTTCGAGATCAGGCTTTTCCTTATTTACAACAATACCCAGAAGCTGTTCCTCCAATCCTTCTGGTTTCACCATGAAGTTGACAAGCGTCGATTTGATCGAGGTCTCCGGTAAGTAATGCGGATTTGAGAGCTTGGTGGTAATATACAGCATAAAAGTGGGGCTGTAGGTGAGATCTTTGTCATTTATAGAGATGGTATGAGTCTTGTCATCAACTGTGCGTCGCAGAAGAGGGTCAAGCGATGAAGGGATTGATTCGTCGATGTCCTTAAGCAGCACTGGCTGTCCTAGTGAAATAGCAGTCTCTATCGGTTGCATGAAGTTCTTTTGTCCAACCTTGATCTCAGCAAGCTTGTTTTTCTTCTCCATGTTAAGAATCCATTTCTTAGCTTGTTCCTGCGGATCTATCATAAGAGGCCACCGACAAGTTCTCTTCACAATGACACCGTTCTCTGTTGAGAACGCATCGACAGGAAGACCCCAGATATTCCAGTCACGCACCGTAGTGGGCTCGGACAAAAAATCGCAGATGAACGAATCCTTCGGCTCAGAATATGTATTCTCTGGCATGAGAGAGAGTGCTTTTCGCCAGAGCTCGGTCAAATGACTTCTATAAACGGTATCGAAGGGTCCAGCGTAGATAACGAAGGAAGCAGCGAGAGCGCAGTCTCCAGGAAGATGAATAATATCCTTTGAATATTCCTTGATACTGGACTGCCAACGGACCTTTTCGCCAGAGAGACCACTGATCAACTTCATCGCACGTGTCTTCTTTAATTCGAGAGCTTGCTTTTTGTTGAGGAGGTCGTTTTTCTTCTTCTCGGCAGCCTGGAAGTTGCGTTGGAGTTCGGCAACTTTCTCTTCGACTATGCGCAACTCCTCTTGCTTCTTGAACAATCCTGCTTGTTTGACCTTGAGCTCCTCCTGTGCACTCTCCAGCTTTTCCTTGAGAGGTTTCACCTTCTTGAACACCTCTGCGTACAAGTCCATGGCGCACACCCAGTCGCACATCGCACCTGCAGCAAGCGAAATCTTACCTACAAATACCGGGGTAAAGTTTTCGTCCTTCCTCAATGCCTTAATTTTAGATAAAAGCTTTGGAGAGATGTTGTCCTTGTCGTATGACTTGAGCTTCTCGAGGAAGTTGGCCGCGCTCATCTCCTTTTTACACGATGCCCAGGAAGTGTCTTTCTTCAGGAGGATCATGACACCCTTCATGACCTTTTCCACCATAGGAGGAGGCTTCGGGTAAGACTTAACCTCCGTAATCGCTTTCTTATCTAATTTGTCTAAAGCAGCTTGCGCGGCTTCGAGAGCTGGCATTGCTTTACCAAGCTCCACCGTCGCACGAGCTTCCAACTTAGCGCACCTGTCGACATCGTCTTTACTCTTGAGCGATTCTTCTTGGACCTTAGCCTTTTGTGCTGAAGCCTCTTGCTCTTGCTTCTTAATTTGTACATTAAGTTTATCACACTTTTCCTTCTCGCGGTCCACGATGACTCCCTGCTCCTTCAGAGTGACCTCTAGGGCGGCAACCTGCTTTGCAGTAGCCTCTAATTTACCTAAACCGTTTTCCAGCTTTTGTTTTAAAGAACCTATATCTGTGGTCTTTTCTGCAATGAGCTTCTTATACGTCTGCACAAGGTCAAGATACTTGGTAGGTGTGATGTAGTTGGCGCGCTTCATCTCGTTCATCATTTTCGTTGAGAGGTCTGCTGCGCTGGTGTGGAGCTGACAGAAGACGTTTGGCAGCACGTCAATAATCTTCTGGTCAAGTTTTAGTTCACTGAGAACAGGATCGTTCATATATTGGCGAGCGACCTGTGTAAGGGCCTCCTCTGGCCATGGTGGGAACCAGTTGATAGTGCAGCAGTTTATTAATGCAGGGTACATTCTGCATCGATTTCTAAACGCAGCGCCTACAGGCGACAGGCACAATAACACATGCAGGTTTTGTCGGACACGCTCGATAAAATAAGAGTAAAGGGACTCTTGCGTGGTTTTGCGCCCTTCCTTCTCAGCATCCTTTCGAATATCCTCGAGCACAGGCGCCAGCTCATCCGGTGGAAAGAGCCCTGGAACCTCACCGGAGTTTAGAATATTGTTGATATCTTCTAGGAAGCTCTCCTCGATTAGCTGGGTATCAGAGAAGAGAAACGCTGTCGGCTTTTTTTGGACTCCAGTCATTGTGTACAATGACTTGAGGTCTTCATAGAAGTCCTGCTGCCGGTAGCGTTGTGTCGTCTCGATTTGGAAGATTTTGAACTCACAGACATAGGAAGATAGCTTGGAGAGGGACTGCCTTCCGCTACCACCGACACCCACAAGCAGCGCACATCCTCGTGGCTGAGCGATGACACGGCAGATGCGGCTAATATGGCGGATTGCTTGGTCGAATAGCACCAAGTTTCCCGGCTTAGCAGCTGTTGGGTCGTCGTTGCAAGCCTCGAGCCGCTCTAAGAGTTTATCCTTCAGCCCCTTCATATCCCTGGTCAAGTTTTGATATTTTTGAATAGAGAAAATGTTTTGATCGGCGTCGTCATCATCATCGCCACCCTTTACATCCCCATAATCAGGATCGCCCAAAAAGCGGCCAAACACAGGCATAACATTCTCATCGCCAAAGACAGTCTCCCAATTTGTATCAAATTTCGTCTCTAATTTTTGACCCAACATCTGAAGGAACTTCTTGCGGTCAGGGTCATCGTTAAGCCTGTCATGGAATATGCGCATGCTTTCGTGGACCCAGAGGCCAACCATTGAGTTGGTTGTTTCCAACTCGGACTTTGAGATTTGCATGATGCCTTGAGTGACCTTAGCAATATCACGAAGATTGAAGACGTAGTGGCACTTTGAAGGAGTCGGTTTGAAGTTATCCGCCATGAGCTGAAAAAGTTCACAGCTTCCTTGGGTAACTGACTCGGCCATTGAAGCGATCTCCTTGGGAAAGCTTGAGAGGTGGTTAGAAAGCATTGTCTTGAAAATGTACTCGACAGTACCCCAGTCAGGGAACGTGAAGTTAATAACATGCATACGTGATTGGAAGCGTGTCGATATCACTGACCGTGCACCTCCCGGAGGACCCATCGCAGCCATTATCTGCATGCCCAAGATGTTTTTCTTGGCCTGCTTCTTTCGGTCGTACCAGAACTTATTATCCATCCACTGCTTTAGCAACTCAATTGGAGGTTGGGACCCATATTCATCCTTGCGCGGCATGTTAAGATCGTCAATGAACACAAGAAGCCGCTCCCTAGATCCGACAGGGCCCAAGTTAGCTCGCTGGCGCTTCTCAAGTCTGGTTTCGAGCGTAGTTTGCGTTGCGATGGACGAGGTCGCAGCTGAGAAGTTGAGTGTAAGTGTGACCACCTTCTCTTCGGGAAGGATGCTCCCCTCTCCGAGGCAGTTCACCGCACAACATGTCTTACCAGTACCCGTGTTTCCAACGAGTAGAGGGTAGTGCCTATCCTTAAGCATTGTATTTACGAGAAACTTGTATCGCACAGTATCGAGGGTGGGCACATAGATGTTGAAGAAGCTCGTCCCAGGCTTTGGTTTCCAGGTTTTATCTACCTGTGTGCGCCATAGCGACCAATCCTGTTTCTTCACGTCAACGAAGTACTCAAACACCGTGCTCCCCGCCATAGAGGGATACGATGGCTCGGCGATTTCTCGGAAGAATTTATCGAATGTTTCACGGCCAGCCTCACTAAGTGCACCGCCAATGCTCCAGCAAATGCAGTACATAAACCACATCTGGAACATCTTGGGGCCCGTCTTCTGTTCAATGTCACAGCCATTTTCCTTCGTCGCGAGAGAGTCGAACAACTTGCAGAAGCTCTTCACGGCTGGGAATGCACCTACTGTTACCTCCTCTTTACAATTAAGGCGTTTGTATTCGAGACATTCGTCCATGTACTTTTCTACCAAGCCTTGGAGAAGTTCCTGTTCAGCTGCTGGACGTTCCACTACCTTAATTTCGATTCCTTCTTGCACTCTCAGCTTCTCGTCAGCCTTAAAGATACCGATAGGCTTGCAGCCGAATTTGATCCAAGAGCGCACATATGGCATCCAGCCGAGGTCCTTGTCTGGAAGGTACACCATCCCCGCACGTGACACGGTGGCAGGGGAAGCTACGTCCAGATTCTCTACCTCAAACACCATTCGCACTTGCAGCGGCAGGGCGATACGGTCTCCGTTGACCAGGGTGAGCACCTTGTTGTCGTCAAGCACGGTGTTCATCGACTCAATCCAGAGTGTATCGACGGGACCATCCATCAACATCCATTTCTGGTTAGGGGTAGTGCTGGTGCACGCCTCACGCATGTTCACGGACAAGATACCATCCGTCCATTCTCTAGTTTGTAGATCGTAATTGCCATACATCTCTGGGTTGGTTATACTCTTCGGATTTAGCAAGTACACATCGACTGCTTGGTACTTGTCAGTTTCTATCTTTTTCTCCCACAGTGCGTCCTGAGCGGCTTTGAGAATTTTCCATGCAGTTGTTTTAGCCCCCATCGTGTTTCCAACAAGCATATTGCCGTGTCGAGTGTTGAACGCCATGTAGGTCTCGATGACCTTTTGAATGAGAACGGGAGAAGGGTCGAGATTAGCAATCTTCAGCTGGTTCCTAATTTCCTTTGTAAGAGCTCCAAGGTCTTCTTTGGGAGGCTCAGTACCAGGAAAGGCATCATTGAGAAGGTTTTCGAATAGAGTCTTATCTTGCGAAACCATTTTAGAGAGATTCATATTACGGATTGCAGTGTAGGCGATGAGGCGCTCGGTCATCGTTGGGTCACGAGCACGGATCATCAGAGCGCACTTGATCACGGCATTGATAGCACGCAAACCGTAGTCATAGTGAGATTGTTTGGACAGCTGCATCTTCATCAGTTCATAAATTGTGTCCATCTTTACTGACAGGTCATGCGCATCCTTAAAGCCCTGAGAAAGCATCATCACCTCGGCGATAAGCCTTGTGTCTGGAACCATCATAGCAACAGGACGGAAAAGCGCCTTAAGGTTTTCAGGAAGTTCAGTACGGCCGGCGTAGCCAGGGTTCATAGTAATGAAAATGCCGACAGTAGGGACGAGAGGAATGATCTCTCCATGGAGCATAAAAGTTTCAGACTCGTCACGGATTGCATTAAGAATCGCTTGTATCTGCATGGCAATGACGGACAAAACCTCAATCAAGATACGGTTGAACTCATCGAAGCAGCCCCATGAACCGCTCTGAGCGAGTCCCTTATAGATACGCGCCAATCCATCGACTGACATTTCATCTGAACAGTTGAAAACGTAGATGTTGATGGCCATGTTCTTTGCCAGGTCTTTAACTGTTTCGGTTTTCCCTGTACCAGCAGGGCCCATCGGAGAACCACCTCGTGCCAAACTCAATGCGGTAGTAAGTGTCATGTAGCAACGATCTGTGAGCGGTGTGATAACCAGGCGGAAGGGGTTACCTTGGTATTCATATGAGTAGTTGAACCGTGTGTTAGTTTGCTGAATAGTGACTTGACCGTCCTCGTGCTCCTTGTTAGAGCTATCAAAGTAGAATCGAAGTTGCTTCTTCCAGTCGAAGGAGTTGGCGTCTGCTCCCTGCTTCGCAAGCTGTTTCAGCTTTGAGATAACCTCTCGTGCATGGACTTCGATGGTGATGAGAGCTGACATCTTTTTGCGCTTTGTCTTGCTCATCTTCCCCGTCATCTGTTTGGCGAGGAAGAACATATATTCCTGCCAATCCTTCTTTAGGTTTCGCATCTCCTTTCTTACCTTAACAGCACCGAGAGATTCCTCGCAGCGTATTGACCAGTGAATTTGGCCTGTGGTGATGAGCATCTGTCCCGGAAATCCATCGATCCATGAGTTGAGCACACTAGGATTGTGCGCGTTCTTCTTGTTCTTGTGGAGTTTGTGCATGGCAAGCTTAGTCTGGCGTCTAAGCGTGTCACACTGGCAGGCCTCGATGCCCTTGAGCCAGTTCTCAACCTCTCCATCGATGAGATATGGACTATTAAATGCAACTTCTTCCTTATCCTTGGACGTCATACCCACAGCATCCCATTTCTTGGCGTTGAACTTATTCTCTTTGAGAACCATTTTCTGAATACCGACGAAGAGTTTGTTGATGTGAGGCTGAACGGCCAAGGGGTCTTTTGCATTGGCCAAGATTTCCAACAAGTCCTGATCTGAAAGAAAGTAGAACCTTGGGAAAGCCTTTCTTTTACCGGCAAGAAATTGTGCGAGATTCTTCTGGATCTTCTCGAGGTCTGCATTGAACGCCGCAAGTCTTTTCACTAGCCCAGGTTGTGTGAAGACCTTTTGCACATTCTTGATCTGATTCGCTGTACCCATGACGTCAAGCCAGCCTCTATGCACTCCTTCGAACAACTTGGTTTCCTCAGGCAACTGTTTACGAATATGATCTGAGCCTTTGAAAATACTCTCGAGGTACATCCATTGCTGCTGAACGAGCAATGCAGCGTCCATACATTCGACGATGTCGTTGAGAGTTTTCATCCAAAAGTTTATTGAAGTGGCAAAGGTGGCGTAGTAGGGAGAGTTTTTCATTGTCGAGAGCTGTAATTGATGATTCTCGAGTGTTTCATTGAGATTTTCAACACCGATAATTTTGAAATAATCCGCTTTATACCTACATAGCAGACAAAGGATGTGTGAACCAAAACGAAAGAAAAATTATTGAGATTGTATGTCAGATGTCAAGACTCTTTATTTTTATGTTATTTCATTTATCTTACACGATGATCTCAAGTTCAGTTTCGCCCCAAGCTCCTTCAATGTCTCCAAGAGCTCCCTCCATCGCCAATTCCTTCATCGCAATCAACGCTAAATTAGCGACTTCGGCCTCGATCTTATGCAAACCGAGCGTGATCACTGTCCCGAGAGTGAACTCTTTACTGTATGGTAGTAGAATAAAAAGAATATATGGATCAGGTTTCTAGGAATGCAATCAGAATCGTAGCAATCACACGACATCATTGACTGGCAACTAAGAGCACATTATTCTCCCTCTTACACTTTAGAAATACTACTCTACGTACTATTTCTGTTGATATTCATTCTCTGGAAACCACCACCATCACCACACATACACACCCACCTATAAGGATCGAAGTCAGATTTGCCAATCTCCTTCTTTAGGGTGTCCCAGTGCCGTTGTCTTATTGCAGGGTTTCTAAGATTGTTGATCGGCCCCATGGTCTTTTTAAACTGTTTGATAGTCTCGTCAAGAGTGAACCAAGCTTGCCAGCCCTGCACACGCTTATTCTGCTGGAACAGCTTCTTGAGCTTATTCAGGTTCAATCGAGAGAATTGATCAAGTTGTTCTGGATCCAGTTGGGTAAATTCAAGACCTTTCCAGCTGTCGTAATGCCGAAACCAATTCTCGTACAAACTCCATAGTTTCTCCAGAAGCCTGATTTCCTTCTCATTGTTCTTGATCTCTGGGTAGTCGATTCGGTCTAGCTTGAATAGTTGCATGCCAGCCTGCATCGACTTCTCCCGTGCAGCCATGTCCGTCAATACCTTTTTCTCTCTTTCAAGAAACTGCATAGCCTTTGCGACGTCGGGTTTTTGTCCCGCTTCAACATCAGATTTGTATGGCGCAAACTGGACAAAGTTCTTGCGCATTTGTGCAATGTCACGCGAATAATTTTGCTGGCTCTCCTCGAGCTGCTTTTTGAAGTTCTGCTTAACACGCTTCATGCGCTCTTCGGTTGCAGCAAGCATTTCAGTAAAGACGGTCCAGTTGGAGCGCAGGCTCTCGAGCATCTCCTTCTCATCATCTGACACGTGTTTACCAAATTTCTCCATCGCACGATACTGAGACTCCAGTGGCTCGAAGCGCTGATGCGTTGCCTCCTTATTACTGTTAACTTTTGCAAGCAAATCATTCATATCTTTGAGCTCGACTAGGTTCTCTGGATGCTCCCTGAGCACTCTAGAGTTATGCTGGAAGTAGTCCTGTAAGTTCATCAACTCGGTACTTGCAACGTTATGTAGGAGCGTGATAAACTCCTTCTTCCAATTACCACATTGTTGTATCAGCGACGCCTTCACTGCGTTAATGTCAAGGCGTACAAAACCAACATGAATTATATTGTCCCAGTGCTGAAACTGTGAGCTCTTGTTCTCGTAGATCTTGATATTCTGCACGAAGTCCTTGAGACCAGGTCTCGTCGAGCCCCAACTGCGCACGTACTTCTTCTTGTCCGTGTTCCAGATTTTGCTGTGGGGTTTGTACTCCTTCTGCACATGTGCGTCCATCTTCTCGTGAGTCTCTAGCATTCCTAGATCGGTGCGTTTGAGCATCTCCTTGGTGCTTGGATGGCTCACAATCTCCTGATGGAAAGTTGTTGGCTTCTTATCTGATTTTTCATCCGCCTCCTCTTTCTTCTCTTCTCCTCCTTCAGCTGATCCCTCTTCGCCTCCTTCCTTCGACTCAACGTCGCCCCATTGCACGCCCGCTAAACGTACGGCTTTGGTTGAGTCGAGCGACTCCATCATCTTCGGGAACACCTCGAGGCACTTTATTGCTTCTTTCTGCACTCTCCTCACGGTCTTCTTCAGACTGTTCATCGATGGCTCAAATGCGATGTCCTTTCGGTCAAGGCGAACTGAGATCTTGAACAGAGGTTGGATCTCCCTGTCAGACGCGGCCTTTTCCTTTACTTTAACAAGATGGGAGAGTCTGGTAAGGCTATTACGAACCGCCTTCTTGAACGACCCGAGCAGCTTCTTATCGATCTTACGAATGTACTTCGCCCATTCCTTCTTCACGGAAGGGAGCGGCACATTCTCGAAGAACTTGTATGAACCTTCTAAAGTCTCCTTAATCTTTGCATGCCACTTGTGGAAACGGTTCTGTAAGACTACGTGGTGATGGCGCTGAATCTGATTAAACTCCTCGTCGAAGTACACCTTATTAGGAATGAGTTTGATCAACTCACTCTTGGAGATTTGGGCACAGATGCGATCGATGCTCTCATTATTCTCCTTGAAGATGGAGACTGTATCGAACAGGTTCTGACACATATCGGTCGAATCTCCAACAAATTTTTTGATGTAATCCTTCTTTGCCCAAGTCAGGCGGTTAATACCGATGGAGACATAACGATCGAGTTTACCAAGGTGGTATTCAAAGAGCCTCTCCTCGTCGTCAGTTAGATACTCCTTAGTCTTGTTGTACTCTCTAACGACTTGCATCACCTGGTCACGGATCACTCGAAGTCGTTCCTGCAAAATCTGGATCTGACGGGCCTGGTGAGGGATGCTAACCGCATCCTGCGTGAAGACCTCGTTGAAGATATTCCAATAGTACACGTCATTGTGCACCTCTATGATGCGCTTGTCGAATTGGCATTCTAGTCTGCCTTCAGGATTTCTCACAAGCAGATGGCTTTCGCCAAGAACAGATTCAGTTGACAGGCTCGAGGACCGGGATAGCAAATATTGCTTCAGTCTCTCTTTAGATGGCATAGCTTTCTCTTCATCGCGGATCTGCTGCTCCCACTTGTCAAAGCAGCCACTGCTCACGTACGTGACAAGCAGCGATTCGAGAGACTTAAACTTCTTCACCGCCTACGGTTCCAGTAATAATGAGTCTCAGTGAATATCTCAGAGAACAGAATATTTAACGATGACAAAAGAGCTCATGATGGGTAAATTTTAAGAGGAAGGGGCTTGATGATCTTTTAGGAACTAAATTTTTTATTCTCTCTTTCAAAATATTGATTAAAAATACTGATTGAAAAGTGATAAAGCAAAAAAAAACAAATGCTGTAGGTAATCACCTCAGATGCTTCAACAACATGGGGTAGCCAGGTCGCCTCTTGTAAAATCTCCATGTCCTCTCTGACACGCTCAAGGAGTCCTCGAGCCCACATTGCGCTTCCGCACATGCGTGAATTGCGACGGATGGGGGCGCAAGAGCTTGAATGCATCGCATCTGGGCGTTTATCGCTCTCAAAACAATTCTTGACACGTTTCACCTAACACAATAGAAACATGTACTGTGATGCAATATATGGGTGGGATCTAATGCTAATTCGGATTTCGCCACAAACCTCCGCTGCAAACATGGTGTAGACTGCAGAGACGCGCGCAGCAAGACGTGGTTTCATGGTGTTCCTGCGCGCGATTTGGAAGAAGGCGTCTAGAAGCTCCACGCCACTCTTGACTGTTGAGATTCCTTCCCAGGCGGACGATATCACGTTTGTAAGCATTACTTCTAAGTCGCTCATGCCGTCTTTGAACGCGTTGAAATCGTCATGCCAATCCGTTGACTTAACGTTTAAGATATCGTAATCGAGGTTTCTCATTTTATTGAGTTGTTTCTCGAACGCATCTTCGATCTCAAAGAGGCTCTTACCAATTGCTCTCCCACTGGAACCACCAAATACCGGTATTGGCGCGCGCTCACCAGGCTTTACTTTAATATATTTTCTGGAGAATTGCAATTGACCCTCGCACACTTCCGTTAGGTCGAAGCATCGCTTCTTAAACGCTTCTATTTGAGCGAATATTGTTCCATGATCGAACGAGTCCCACTTTCTTGTATCATTAGACCTTGAGATCAATTCTACAGTCTCATCGTATATCTTGCGCCATTCGCCGCAACAATGAATATTGAGCGACAAAGCTGCAATGCAGCCCGTAACGTCTTTACCGAATAGGTCCTCAAGGTTTATATTGGCTTTGCATTGCACGATGATCTGGTGGCTTACGCGCAGTAAGAGATTGGTAATTTTTTCCTGATATTAATAATATGAATTGGTAAATGTGTCAAAGAATGTAAGAAAAATAGCATGGGAGTACGACCTGCGATGAGTAGTGCGGCGAGAGGGTCGTGATCATGCGGATGATGTTAAGAATTTTCGGTAAAATATCTGGGATATTGTCTGGGGTTGATTTAGCCATTTTTTCGCATGGAGCTTTAAGAGGACTGAGAAACTTCAAGTTTGATATAGCCTCACTTGAACCTTCATGGATCATCGACGCCAAACTCTGGAAATTAGTCACATAAGAAGACTTAGCAAGTTGTAGGACATTGATAATTTCTTTGAGTCTGGGTTGCTCAAGCTGCCTTTTTATGCCAGACAGATCTTTATCACGTCTACCCCACAATTCGATCTCTTCGATCGGCCCAGAAGCCTCAAGTTGCTGAGTGTTCTCAGATCCGCTCACAACTTCCTTAATTTGCTTTGTCCAATGCAAAAGTGTGGATTCGAGTCGTTGCACCAAATCCTTATTAAATATCAAAAATTTCACACAAGTGTAAGATGGTGGTGGAGCCATACGTGGGAATATTATTACACTTGATATGAACAGCACAAGGGTGTGTAAGAATATTTTCGGTGGTTTATTGAAGACCTTATTTTTTGAAGCAATGGTAGCATCAGAGAGGTCCTCCTCAGGGAGATACAAAATTGTTTTCCCCTTCTTTTGATTTGTTGCATCAACTAGGGTTGCCATAAATCGGTGTAGCTGCCCGGAAAATTCTTTGCGCACGCTCTCCGGCCAGGTCTTATTTCCAAGGAAGGTTGGTATGTATAAACTTTGCATAATTCTTACTAAGCTGTCCATCGTCTCATCTCCACTCAAAATTCCATGGAATATGCAGTCGCCTATACTATCAACGTTCAACTCCATTTCTGGAAACGCTTTAAGGAAAAACTGTATTTTCTTAGTTTCCCCTAGTGAAGGAAAAGTGTCAAGCTGCACCTCTAGCTTTCCATCTTCATTCATAAATGCAACAAGCTTGCGGCACTCGGGCTTGACTAGAAATTTCTCTACGACTTCCACGTTTTCATCCTGCCACTCGCTTTTGATATTAGTGTTATCTTTAATCCACTGTACTAGCGCCGGATCTGCGGCAGTTACTTCTTCCTCCTGTTGCCGAACTGCTTCTCCTTCTTGTTTGGTCTTAGCCTCATTTTTTGTTGCTACAGGATTGCCTTCAGACTCACCGGGAGAATCAGATTTTTTGTTTTCTGTGGTTCCAACTTCGGTTTCCTTTTTGTCTACCTTAGTTTCAGGTTTCGCTCCCGTCGAGTTGGCGAGGGCTTCCTCCGCCGTGGAAGCAGACTCCTCATTGGCCATGATTACACCAAAACCTCGTAGAGCTTAGCAATATATGGATTATTAATACTCATCCACAAAAAGAGAAACATATCGTTTTAAAAAAATAAGGTTTGTTTTCCAAAATAGGTTATGTAATCACTTACAAGCTAATGTTTAATGGCAACCAGCGCATAAGTAAGATTACACAGCAACGACTTTATTTACGGATAATACCTCTTTGCTAAGCCTGAAGTGGCAAGCTAAACGAGTTTTTGCGTGTGGAATTTGGTTGGCGGGCAGATCTAGTAACGCCACTCGGTCCCCATGAAACGGGAGATGGGCGAAATAATGCAAATTTCGAATTCCAAAAAACGATTATATCCCATGCTTTATATTTATGCGACATCAAATATTTAAACATTTTAAAATAAAAACAAACTCATTTTCAGTATGCAACCTGGGTATATATGATGGATATCACCTGCTTTTATTCTTGACGACATCTCACCCAGAACAAAAGTGAACTTACTGCCTGATCCAATGTAAACTTTTTTAACTGGCACTTCGCCACTAAATTCCTATTTCTGTGAGCGCAGAACACACATCTGGATGGTATGTAGGCGATTTGCAGAGTTTTTCCTCGCATCATCGATCATTTTCTGGTTGAAAAGCACGGCTGGGATGAATTCATTAACGGCCGATACCCTCTGACTACCAATCTGAATTATGACGAACCGTAGAAGACACGCCGTTTGCCCCTTTCCTTAAGCTCCTCTACCACTGCAATATAATATTCTTGAACCATATGCGATGGATATCCATCCATTGGAGAGAACCTTTGATTCGACCTCCCACAAATAGAACAGAGGGCACTCTGACAAATGCATTGACATTGTTTGGTTTTGAAGAGATTGGGATACCAGGAGCAATCTGATAGAGTTCGTTTCAAAAACATTTATCTTCTCGTAGACTACATGGAAGCGATGAATTTCCTTTTACAAACTATTTTTGGTAAAGAATGAAATATTTCGTCAATCCTACGCAAGCTGCTCAGTGCTCAGATGTACGAGATGGTTTGGTTTTTTACCAATGGGCATTTTCCAAAGACACCTGCAATATTTTTCTAAGTTCCTGGTCGCAGTGCATAACATATATTCAAAAGCACAATAGGGGCGCGCGGGCCGATAATAAGATTCTTGTCAGCAATTTTACTGCTATTGGTACTGTTATCACGTGAATTGTTGAAGGCTGTTGACTTCTCAACCGTTGCGGTATTTGGAAAAGTGTTACATATTCAGTTCGCTTAATTTAAATAATGGCATAAATTTTAAATGCAATTTACCACTGTTGTTAGTATGCATTTCCGATTCTCATGTTTGACGTGTAAGTTATATTACAGTCGATCATCCGGCCTTGATCGAATCAATCCAATGAGATCTGTGTGTTCGACAATTATTGCGTTCGCACAGCGCGTACCTACGTAGCTAAACTCTAGCACCGATGATGCGCACGCAGCACGCGCTAAAACATACATTTCACATTTCACACGTATATTATACGTACACATGAGCTAGTGAGGACCATAAATCGAATTGAATGCTATGAATAACGACTAGCATGTTCATTATGTTATATATATACGTATGTCTAGATGTCTATAGGTATGACAATACTAGAATAGACAAAGAATATCTGATGTGTAATAACTGTTATAAATGTCTATAGTAAATTAAATTAATATACGAGGGTGGTGATCGAATAATATTAGCTTATGATGCGCCGTTGCAATAATGGTCATTATTTGCAATTGCTCGTTCAAATGAACATAAATTCGTATCATTCGATTCAAATGAGTGCTATTGCTTGAAGCAAATGAAAGTTCCCTGAGGTCGCTCGGCTGCTGCGATCTAAGCGGCAAGCACAGCTTGAATAATATCACATGTTACCTACATTATAGCTAGTACATTTCAAGCGATGTTTATTTAGAGATTCTGACACATGTTAGGGTTCTACTCTTGCTGATCATAGTATTTTTAAGGGCTGCGTCAATCAGAGATATCGTCCCAATCATCATCGTCTCCAAGCTGAGCCAATCTCGATTCATAGATTGCCTTGCCGCTTTTGTTTGATTTTGTAGTAGTATAGAGCTCCTTTTCTTGTATTGGCTTATCTACTAATGGGTCGTAATCAATATTTCCTTTTTGTCCTAAGCGAGCCCGAAGCGTCTGTGTGGAGAAGCTATCGGTTCCGCCGAGAGGGTCGAAGCCTTCGATTCGATCTGCATTTACAACTCTGAGGGAGAATGAATAAGTTATGTTTAAAATATAATTACCGTGAGTGTAGTTATCTTTCGTGCACAGGATCGTAGGAAGCAAAACTATATTTAGCCGCTTGGCAAGGAAGGGCGACTTCTCTGCATTAATTTTAATAAACCTAAATGCAAACAGTTTTTTATGAACATCGACCCTTTAATTGTGATACTTGCCACAAAGAGATACCTTGTTTCCATATGCTTCACAGCCAATTGTCCTAGGTGCTTGTCTAAGATCTGTGTGTACTTATCGGAAGCGTTCGTAGTGTTCCGGTAGAATAGGCAAATGGTTCGCTCATTTTTTTTCACTTCTTCAAACCAGTCTTTCTGGTCTTGAATCTCTGTGTAAGTTCCGTGGCCCTTTAATCGCCATTCAGACATCTTCTCCGCCCTCTTTTTCATCTCGATCATTCGCTTTCTCCGAATACTTTCCAGGTCGGACTTATTCAGGTTGTCGAGGGCTTGAATCTCTTTATCGATTTGCTTTTCTGTGTCCTTCACAGCCCGCATCACTTGCTCGGTCACTTTACTCTTGACATCTGCGAGGCGCTGTTGTGCGGATGCCCCCGCCCCAGGAGGCAGGTGCACTTCACGCATTTGGTTCTCTGACATAGTCTTGCGTAATTAGCCTTGCTACTACAGCGGGTGTGGAGCAGGTCCTCGTTTTACGTGAGTTTTGCGGCTCGCAAGACACTTCCTTCAAAAAACACTGAATGCGTACCATCAGAATGTAGTATATTCAAAGATATATTGATGTCGTAGCTAAGAAATAAAATCTATTCATTACGATTTAGCATCTGTGTGAATAACTGTAGTTCTGAAAAACTGTCCGTTTGAAGAAAAAGTGCGGGAAACACTAAAAAACGAATGAACAACGCTATTTTCCAATTCATTTCCATTTTTCATTTTTCATCATGTCGTACCTTCTAGGAAATTCCTAGTCTGAGGATGAAAATCTATCATGGAAATTCATGGAAAAACAACCTTTCCTTTTTCATCAGACGAGAGACGAGAAGTTCATGTAAAGAGAATAAAGTCAGTAGATCTAGATCTACATTAATTTTCCCTATAAACCTACGAGTTTCAGTCTTGATAATGATACTTTTACATCATTATTCACAAAAACCAAAAGCAATAACTACTACAACATCAATCATCCACTTTTATTTCAGATAAATAAAAGGAAATAGCGATATCTAAGGACAGTGCGAACGTATCACAGAAGGAAACAATAATGATGATAGAATAACCTAATTGTTCTAATTTGTTATTGTTTCTTTGTTTCGTTGTTTCTTTTTCTTCTGCTGTTGCTGCATCATCAGCATCACGTACCAAAAATCATTGGAAAATAACCTATAAAACAAGCTAAAAAGGAGGAGGTTGTTCTTCCATAATAATATCGCCGATAATTTCATCATCGGCACCATCCAAAGAAGAAGTATCCCCACTCTGCAATAGCCTTTACTTCCTCCGCTGACACGCATTCAAGGTTATACTGATAAAAAGGGTTAGATCAAAAGAAAGTAGCGAGCTGTAAAGCATATGCTTGTGAAATTTCTCCCAACCTTGCGAGCGCTAGCAAGCTAGGTTCTCACGCCACCTGTCTAACATGCTCAACTCTATGTCCTTCAGAAAGAGAAAGAGAAAGAGAGGAGAAATAGCATGGGGAATACGGAATCTGGGCCGAGCGCTCAGGAGGCTGCGCTCAAATCCCGGGGCATTAATCGCATGCACCCGCACATCCAAAGAAAGCTCCGACAAGGAACTGGATATAACAGTAATGATGAGCTGAAAGATTATTCTTTAAAAGTTTCGCATTCTTCGCAGAATATGCCTGCACACATGCGACTTCTACGTATTCTAAATACTTTGCACATACACTGACCTATTTTAGTGAAAATTGTGATACGCGGGGGAAGAGAAACCGGGAAAACCTCGCTCCTTAGAAGGTAGTAACTCGGTGCTTGTTTTGGACGATGCAATACTTTGTTTCGCGCTAATACAACTTTATTCACTTTCTATTCTACAGGCTGGAAGGAAAGTCATTTGTTAAGGACCATATACCGACGCCACAGATTCAGGTGGCTGTTTTTCCGAAATTTGCATGAATAATAACAACAAATAGGAATACAACCTGCCAACTTGTGGTCAATTATTCATTGGTCTCTTCAATTCTGGATGAGTTGTGTATATAGATCTCAACATGCCTAACTACCGTTGTTCACACTAGGTTGCGCATATCGACTGGAACTACAAAACAACGAGCGACCTAGTGCAGGTAGGATACTATCACTTGCAGACAATACAACGACAACAACAGCAACAACAAACACGATGTATTGAACGCTTAACATGTGACTGACCCCTCGATGAATTATCTGCATGAATCAGGTTGAAGTGTGGGATGTTGTGGACAAAGGGACTATGACCGACCAGGAAGCGAGGTAGTTTTGCTGTTACTGTTGGAGCTGGAAGAACAATTTATAATCCTTCTATTCATCCATCAGAATAAGGAGTTTAGTCGCTCAAGGAAAACTGTCTTCTGATGCTTTGCCAAAGACGATAGTAGCGGGTTGTATGTAGGAGAAGTAGTAGTAGTGCGTATTAGTGGTAAAGCGGTAGCAATGCAGTAGAAGTGCCATCGTCTATTGGTGGTCTAATGGTGACGATTATAGATCAACGTATCTGTGGTTATCCTTTCCGTCTGATGTTGTCTTAGATGTATGATAGCTTGAGTATGTATCAGAGAAAGTGAAAGATAGAGAGAGAGAGGGCTGATGCGGTGCTTAACAAAGACCTGTGTTGTTGATTGTCATCTTCGTCGTTGTATTGTCGTTATTGTTGTGCATATTCTTCGCATTTGTCTTGTTCAGACGCTTCGACTGTAGACGTCTATAAAGGATGCCACGCAATTCTCATGGTTACTTATTCCGTCCAAATTGATGATGATGATGATGATGATGATGATGATGCATATGATAATACTAGCAGCTTCGATTTTTTTCACGAAATGATGATCTTCTCTTGCTTAGTTAATGGACCCGACGAGAAAATGGACATTCGACTACGTCAAAGAGGAGCTCAAGAAAACTCCTCAAGGCTGCCAGATATTGCTGATGGCCAACTTCCGTGATTTGCACACAAGGAGAGAAGGTTGTTGCATTGTGCAAACACCACATTAAAGAGAAGCAATTTATAAAAACAAAGTAGTGAAGATGGTCTTGATTGTGGTACGCATTATCTGTGTGCGTGTGCGTGTGCGTGTGCGTGTCATTATTAATTTACGGGTGTTATTATCAGTAACGGAGGTGCAGATCGAGAATTTTCTTCGGTCATGCGAAGGCAACGTGAACTACATCGAATGCTGCATGATGAATGGGTACGGTCTGAAACAGCTGTACAATTGGCTCAATATCCCCTTCTTGCTCCTCAAGCAGGATTCTCTCAAGGTAGCGAGCACCACGAAGAATAATGCATCTTATGATGTTGTTCATTGCAGCAATACCACCACCACCACCATCAGCAGCAGCAGCCCCAACAATATTATGTGAGACCGATAATTGTGCATGCATTGATGTCTTATATATATATATATATATATATATATATATATAATATTTCACAGCATGAATTAGAAAGAGCGACGCAGGAGCTCAAAACCGCACAGCACGAGGTTATTCCCCTCCTCCTCCTTCTCATCATCATCACCATCATAGTTGAACACTTGTTATTATTCATTGAGGACAAGATGATATAAATTTTTCTTCTTGTTTTCGCAGGGAATAGTGTTTGCCTTTTGTTGTGCTAGAAGTCGTACGTACCTTCGTATGATTTCTGCTAGTTTCGATATCATCATTATAAGTAGTAATCAATCCATCTTAATCATGTGACTGGTTTTTCTTGTTTCAAGGCGCAACTTGTTCAAGAACAAGATTACGAGAGCTACTTAAAGGTAATAATAGCTCTGAGAGTTGTAATGTATTTTGAGTGATGATGATGTTGATTATGAAAATGGATGATGGAGATGTGCTCATTATTATCATTGTTAATATCGTTAAAATTCCTATGAACTTCAGTTAGTAAACATGCAAATGGCGCTTGCAAACCGGCCACCAATACCTGCCCAAGGACCTATACCAAAGTCGCAGCAGCCAGGTAGTAGTAGTAGCAGTGATTCAGTTTTTGAATGATGATAATACTAACGCATCCTCCCTATCTGCGTTGTCAGAAGTAGACGACGCACTTTTTCATCCTCCTTTTTATTAAATATGCAGCAGTGCTACATCATATCCTCCTCGTACTAAGTTGCCCTCCTCCTCCTCCTCCTGCTGCATTGAACAAACACCATAACAACCTGATGATGATTATGATGAAAGGTTTGAAGAAGAAGATAATAACAGCATCAACCCAGGGGAAGAAGGAGAGGGAGGAGGAGGAGAATAAAGGAGCGGCACAGCGTCGAGGAACTAATGCTACTAATGATTGGGAAAATGTCCCAAGAAATACGACTAGGAAGACTCCATCGCCTGCCAAGAACGACGGGGATAGAGGAGGAGGAGGAGGGCTTAAGATCACCAATGCAAAGCCGAAGACAAATGTATAGCAGAGAGAGAGAGAGAGAGAGAGAGAGAAGAATTAAGAGATAACAATAAAATGAATATGATCGGTAACATTATATTGTTGGTCATCGTAAGAATAATGATGCAATTGTTATCATCGATATCATTATAGCCTACTACTCGGAAGAAGCAGCAACCAGCTACTCATCATCGTCATAAGAATCAGAATGGTGATGATGATGACCTTGATAACTTCAATCCTGGAGAGCTGGCAGCAGGATTCTTTGGCGAGGACGATGACGACGAAGATCATGGTAATGATGATGGTAGAAAGATACACTGCTAACGACATCATCATACTTGAACATACACGCATGGAAGAAAGGAGAGGAAAGAAATATCAAGTAACAGCTTGATTATCAGGAAAAAATAGATGTAGATATAAGCTACATCTACCATACCAGTCATTACCATCGAAGAATGCTGAATATTGTACACATGCTGCAGGCAATCAGAGAGAGCAAGAGACAGCACCTTTTGAGGCGGATGATGACGACGATCAAGATGGAAATGTTGATGACGATGATGAGTATATCAAAGCTATTGATGACGACGAAGACGACGATGATGCATTGGTTGGTAGTGCAGTAGTAGCATGAGATGTAGTTAGAGTAGTATTTATCTTTTAATAGTTACGTTATGATTGATCCCCCCCCAGCGGTTGGTGGCTGGTACTTGTTTGTGCGAATGAGTATTGATTGTTTGTGGTAACCTGTTTGGGAATATGCTTGCTGCTGCTGCTTAGGAGGAGCATGAAGCAATCCAAACCAATGCCTACGCAGCGATGTCAAAGAACAAACAAAATACTGAGAAGAAGGACGGTGCTGATGATGACAACGACGACGAGGAGGAGCGCGGGCATGGAGTGGAGGTTGTTACTACCATCATCGTCGTCATCGTCGTAGTAGTAGTAGTAGTAGTAGTAGTAGCAGTAGCAGTAGTAGTTAGTAGTAGATTATCCTTTATCTAGCAGTGGAAGGGGATTGATGGGTACTACTACTACTACTACTACTACTAAAACTACTACTACGAATACTACTACTAACACTACATTTATCATCATAATACAGCAGGTTATTCTGATTGTAATTGTTTTGTGTAATACTACTTTTAATTTGATCATGATTTATTCTCTATTCCTGGCGTGATGATGACTACAACAACGGATTCAATGAACAATCAACAAGAGGGAAGAAGTGCTCAAGTACCCATCACCAACTGCCGATGATGATGACGATGATGACAAGTATCACGAAGACGACGATGATGATCTCGAAGATGCAGAGCAACATCGAGCAGACACGATAACATCTTCAGTGCAGAGGTTGCACGAAGGGGATGATCACGATAACGATGATGATGGCGGTGGTGGGGCCCTCAAATATGCTGCTCCTCCTGGGGGAGTAGGACACAAGGAAGAATCCAATGACAATAAAAAAACTAATCATAATAATGGTGGTGGTGGTGGTGACGATGATGATGGCGAAGACGATGATCTCGACAATTTTTCACCAGATCAGCAGCAAGCAGTGGTGTGTGACTATAGTAGTAGTAAACACCAGCACTAGTAGTAGTAGTAGTAGGAGTAGTAGGAGGAGGAATAGCAGTGAACATAAAGAGTAGTAGTGTGTCAGTCTGGACTGCTTCTGTGCTGCTGCTGCTGCTGCTGATGATGATGATGATGGTGGTGGTGGTGGTGGTGGTGGTGGTAGCGACAAATGAATGGGATGATGATGATGATGATGATGATGATGATGGAATTGCTAACTACCCTTCAGCTCCGTGTGTGTGCGTGCGTGTGTGCCAGTGGCACTGAGATGTTTTGGTCATTTCCCTCTTTGTTGTCTCTTTCATCTGCCTTTTCCTCATTCTCCACATTCAATTAGTAGCGTCTCTTTTGATAGTAGCATGTGAATATCAACCACTACAACGACAAATGACGATGATGGTCATGATGATGATGATGATCCAGGCAAAAACACACAACGAAAAGCTCGGAGATGGTAACGCTCTTAAAGGATTCTACTCCGATAATGATGACGACGACGACGACGATATCGATAGAGATAATGAGGATGATAGAAAAGGGAGATCGTCGTCAAGATTTTCCCAACAACTACAACCTGAAAGCGACAATGATGACGATGATGCCCCAAAGCAGCAGCCAATGATAAGCAAGAGCCGATATGAAGAAGATGACGACGACGACGACGACGGAGCTGATGCAGGTGGAGAAGGAGGAGGAGGAGGAGGAGGAGGAGGAGGAGGAGCAACAGGTCGGTCTTATACATTAATTATGAAGGGGAAAAGAAGACGAATACTTTGGAACTTGTATCCATCCAATCATTTTGAAATAAGATATAATAATCTACATGTAAGCTGCGATTATTGTTATCATCATTATCATCACCATCATCATCATCACCATTATCGTCCTTGTGAATTTGAGTCTAACTTGGTAATATCGTCGTATTATTATAAGGTGGATACGGCGAGTTCAGTGAATTTAAAGAGTTGCCATGTGAGTCAACAGTAGAAGTAGAAAAGAAGTATCGTTATGGTGATATCTGTCTCTCTCTCTGTCTATTATTCAACTGTGTCACTTGGCGTTGCCATTATTCTCTTTTGCAATCGACTTCTTCCTAATCGGGTCTATATTTCTCAGCTGCCTCTTCATCTTCTTCCAAGCCGGCGAAGAAAAAGAAGAAGAAAAAAAAGGAAAAGAATAGGGAAGATGATGACAGCTCTGCTAAGAAAAAGAAGAAGAAAAAGAAGAAGAAGAAATCTGATAAGAAAGAGTGATAAGTCATCGCTTCAGCATTTTTCCGGCTGCTTGTACACGCATTGATGCAATGCACAGCTGATCGTGGCAAGCATATAAGCACAACGTGCTTATACTGTAACACGCGGAGTCTCTCATGCCTAGCTAGCTAGCTAGACACATCGACCAGTATCTGTATGCAAAATTGACCAAAATAACTCGTCTAGCTAGCTAGCTCTCGCTATCGGCGATGCTATACATGTACGCACATATATCAGTGCACGCATGGCAGTAGAAGAGCACGCACATTTACATCACGTAAACACACCGTCATGATTGATTGCGAGAGACAGCTTGACAGCTTACGTACTGACCGCGCTGGCATAGGCTGCAAGCTAGCATATATTGCATGAAGTATGCATTGCACCATGCTTCTTGATTGAGCTAGAGAGGGTGACCGCGCCGCGCAAAAATATAAATTACTGCCCATACTCTAGTGCTACTAGCTATAGCTAGGCTGTCTAGCTGTGTCGCTCATCACGTATGCAGTATGCAAGTAAGGGTGCAATCATCGCAAGGCATGTATGTAATTATGCCGCATTACATTCTGTGACTGTACTGTATATTATCACCTTCTACAACATATGGTACGTTTGTAATATGCATGTCGTAAATATAGAAATGTATGCAAATATGTCCGCACTACATATGCAGTTTTGACTAGTAACTACGCTAAAAAAAATAAACAAGATTCTTCTTCAAACATATCGTGTGCACCGCTTATATTTTGCACGCACATATGTGGGCTTGAAATTGATCGTCTCCCTCTCTCCCAACGACACACATTAGAAATTCCCTCAAATAAGTTCACACCAGTTACTACTCTGATCACTGTCTACAGTCCCGTGAGTGCGGAACTGCTCGCAGATTAAGTACCAACACCACCTTAATCATCTTTTTATGATATCATTACTACCACCATGACTATTTGTTGTCTATGGGTGGTAGTAGTTGTAGTAGTAGTAGTAGTAGTAGTAGTAGTAGCTGCAACAACTCCCACAACGATTGTGGCATTTGTTGTTTATTGAAGTTTTCCAGCGTAGCCTTTGTAGTTCATTTGGCAAGGGTGCTGTGCTCCATGCTTGATGAAACCAAATCCATTGAAGTCACAAGCGGACTGAACAATATAGCAAAGACATAACAAACGAGAGGGTCATCAGTATTATTGGAAAGGGTACTCTCTCTCTCTCTCTTTCTTCACTCCCCAACCATCATCCCAATCTTATCTTATCCAAGACTACTTTACTTACAAACAAAATTTAAAATCGCAAGAGAATAGAAAGGAACGGATTATCCGCATCCACATTCATCCTGTAATAATATTATTAATACATCACGCTCAATTGCTATCATTACCGCAACGGCGCTAATTCCTCCAGGAGTGGTTTGCGGTACGTTCGACATAGTGTACGAGTAGTAGTACGAAGCCAATGCCACAGCGAATCCAAATCCAGTTTGACACCCAGCAGAAAGCTTTGCCTTCTTTCCGCACAAAGCCTGATAGAGGAGGAGGAGGAGGAAAGAGAAAAAAATTTAGGCAGGAGGACGAAATCAGGGGGTACTGACATATATGTCTGTCTTAGAAAGACGTGCTATCTCGAAGCAGCAGATGTGAAGAGGAAAATGGGTGAAAGAGAGAGTGCAATTACCCTAACTTCTGAGGGGCCCTTGCTACAGATGTAGTTTACAGTAGCTCCAATCAGCGAGCCTAGAAAGGAAGAAAGAATAATTAAAAATATCTATGTCTTCTATGGGAACTAGACTCGCGACAAAATTTCCGATGATGATGAGGATGTCGATAACTGTGACTATGAACCGAGCACCTTCAAACACTGCAACCAGCACAGGAATTCTCTTTCTATCCCTCTCCCGCACCACATATTCACACACACACACACACACACACACACACACACACATACGAACGCGAATGAATACATACCAGGGATGGATTCGTCGAGCATACAGTTGGTAGGCTCCTTGTGGCAATGACCATCTTTCTGTACGCCGCAGTTGCATTGTTTCTGGCACTGGTAGGAGCATCCAGAGTAGCAAACCTGCCCATCACATGCCATGCGAGACCCGTTGTTGAGGCCAACAGCTTGGAATTGGCAGCCTCCTACGCAGCTGTTGTAGCAAAAGTCGTTTCCGAACCAGCATGCACTCTTGCAAGTGTCAACATCGCAAGGTGTCGCTCCATCAGCGTTGTCACAAATTAGGTAGCAAGCCTTCATTCTAATGGTGGTGTGAGAGATTCAATCAGCATTTGACAGTTTTAACGAACCATTGCTGGTCTGTGAAACCTAAAATTTACAACAAAACGAGTCTGGCCGCCCCTTCTCCCCCATCTCTCACTCTCCCTCTCATCCCCCCCTTTCAAGTCTCACATGTGTGCAATTTGATGAATTCACGTTCTCGATGTTTGTTGGTTGTTAACGATGAATATGTAGACACTCGTCATCGAGAGAATTTTAGCCAGTAAAGGGAAGGGTTTTAAAAAATAATAGTTTCTTTTAGAAAAAGTTAAACACGTAAAATCGGAATAAATTCTTACTCATTGTCAGTGTCCGGAACTTCATCAGCATCGGCAACCATACCGGTCTGGCATGCTGTGAGGGGAGGAGGTCCAGGAGGAGCAGGCTGGAGGTATTGCATACATTTTTTTGGGATATAGGAAGAGGAAGATTAGGTTGTAATCAAGTTTGTGGCAACAGGTTTTCATTTTAACTTCTAGTCCTCGCGATTTTCTTTAATTAAAGATAGCTCACCCCAGTTGGTGGTGGAGGAGGTGGAGCGTCAGGCGCAGGTGGTGGAGGAGGAGGAACACTTGGATCAGCAGGAGGGGGAGGAGGTGCATTTGGGTCTGCTGGTGGTGGAGGAATGTCATCGTACATAGCTGCGGTAAGGCCAGCTGTTTCCGCGCTCCCCTTCATGGAGCAGCATGCGACGAAGACTACTACTCCCATTGCAGCCATAAGGCTGTATCTGCATAAAACAGAGTTTTAGTTAAATAATATCATAGAGAGTTAGAGATACGATCGAATTTCAACAGAATATCAAGACAAAATATGTTAATGAGGGGGATGACCAGGGTTTGAAAATAGTGTATTGCATTAGATTTTTGGAGGAAAAGAAGACAGTACATGACACTTACTTGTATGTAGCAAAGAATCCCTTCGGCACTGCGGATCGAACAGATCGAGAACCGGATTTTTGCTCCTGGGATTTCTGATAAGACATTAGTCCGGAGCTTTCCGCTGAAAATTATTTTTGTATCGTGAGTATCGTCGACATTATTCATTCACTTCTCAGAAAGACTATCTAGGGGGCATGTTCTCACAAAGTTAAGACTAAGGATCTCTTTGTGTAATAGTGAAAGCACAAATATTAAGTTCAAATCACTATCATCCTCCCCTAATTTTAAAGGTGCGCTTAAAAAAAATTGAGCCAAAACGGGACTCAGAGAGAGTAATTGTATCCACGCTTCCTTTCTCATGGATTTTGAAGGCTCCATGCATATCCCCATATCCGATGGCGGATTTAAACATAGTTATGTTGTTACAGCTCTCAATTACAATTTTTTTCTGAGAAACTATTCACAGAGAAGGGGGGGGGGAGGAACCTTGGTTAGCCCTGCCTTCCTCCATCTTATTCTCTTTTTTTCCAAATCTGAAGATGTAAGTATCGCTTTTCAGCAGTAGCTAAATCCCAAAATAGAAGACATTTATTTTACGAAAGTAATAATTTTATTGTCGTATACCTTAAATATGCTGCAACTAGTAAACTGTCCTTAAGTGTGTGGAACGCAACGTCGATCAATCAGTCCCAAAAAAGGCACAGACACACCACTCTCGTAAATTCCAGGAAATCTAGATGCCGAGAAGAAATGTGGGAAAGATAGCCTGCATTTGAGTCCAATTTTACAGGAGACGACGTATTTTGGCTGGGTGATTGGTTAACAACAAGAAAACACGCCGAAGGGAAAACCGGGATTCATCTAAACTTTCTTGAAAACATGTGGATTTTTACACTTTTTGACAAGGTACTATTTTAATTTCTGGTCAAAATCCAACGTGTTTTACCCGAATACGTTCCAACCCAAAACGAAATCTCTCCGTTCAAAAGCTTTTATTCTGAGTAAATGAGTTGCAAATTAGAGATAAGACAGAGGTAGATGCCTCGAATGGTAAAAAAATGAGCGAAAATATTTTGAAAACATCTTACGAAATGGATCTGAAAAGTTCACGCAAAGCAGGAGAAAGTGTTCCACGTAACGTGCCAAAAATGCAAGAGATCCAGTGGGAGGTGGCTGGAACTTCAATCTATTCATCATGAAAAACCGAAGGGATTTTCAGCAAAAATGAAATATTCTAGGAGATCACACAGCCCAGTTATTTCCATAGAAATGATTTGTATTTAACCGTTGCGACAACTGTGTGATGAAAGGCGATAAATTAAATAAAGAACAACTGAATTTGGGTTCCGAGTCTTCCTACTTTCCCCACCCTGAGAAGGACCATGGCTTGTCCACCTGATCCAAAGAATCTATACAAAACGGCTGCTGCCGTAGCTGCTGGAGCCGTTGCCCTCGGGGGGGTATACTTCTTATTGCGCAAGGTTGCCTTCGCTGATCAACGACCCTGCAACAGCGATACTAATCCACATTATGTGTAAATCAGAGAAAGAGACCATTATGTTCTGGAGATGGTGCAGTCTTATACCCCACGAACAACCGGACTAATTACGAAAAGACAATCTTCAGCGACGAGGAGTTGCTCCTACGCATCCGTGAGGAAGCAATAGACTACGCCATGTGCAACGGACTCGTAATGCGAGAGAAGACAGGATCACAAAGCTTTGTCCACGCACCCATTACTTTATTACCAGCGATACTTCCAAGGAAGGCTTTTAAGGTAGTAGTAACAGAAGAAGAAGAAGAAGGAGAAGTAGTAGTAGTAGTAGTAGTAGTAGTAGTAGTAGTAGTGTTATCACGAAGAAGCAACAGCTATGTTTAAAATGGTGTATATCATTCGAGGCAGGTCCCCCAAAACATTCGTCATGGTGATGTGTATATTTTATATAGATTTTAACTATATACATCAATTATGACAGCAAGCAACCGATATCGCAGCAGTATTCAGCTCGTTAATTGACAAGGTGAAGGGTAGTAGCAGTCTCTATTTTTGCTTGTTGGTGTCACATCTCACATGTGAAACAACTGCAAAGTGTTCGTTTGCATCGGGAAAGAAGGGGTCTGTCTGTTTCTTCTAATAGTTTTTGCGATAACGATCTACCTATTCTCCGCATAGAAGCCACACACACACATTCACACACATACACATACACTTGGGATAAACACACATACAAACCCCATCAAATATCAAACATAGATCGCTCGGCATCCAAGTTACCTCGAAGACGTGCTGGTCGATGTCAGCAAGAATGATAACTACACAAAAGGGGTAGTCATCATTATCACCATCATCATCATCATCGTCATCATCATTATCTATTTCGAACGACAATATTCTGAATTATCATGCATTCTCCTGCATTCTCCTGTACCACAGCTTTTGGAGATCTTGAGTGAGGTTCGAAATCAAGGAGACAGGAAACAAAACAGTATGAAGGATGCTTTACACCACCACGACCAACTACAACAACAACAACAACAACAACAACAATAGCAACAGCAGCAGCAGCAACAACAACAACAGATGAAATAGTTATAAAGAAATACGGATTATCTGTACAAAATTTACCGTAACCGCCACCACCACCACCAGAATCAGCAGCAGCAGCGATAACAATACAGATGACCTGTTTCGTGTAAAAGTTATGATGGATGTGGGGAATATAGTATGTATGTATGTATGTATGTATGTATGCGTGTACCTAAATATTCAACAAACATCCTACCACTACTACTACTACAATTGCAGTTACACTGGGTCTTTTCCGCTCCGACTACATGCTACAAAAATCTCTTGGTAGTAGTAGTAGTAGTAGTAGTAGTAGTAGTAGTGGTAGGTTGAACCAACAACAACAGTAAGTACTATTTAATGACGAAATCAGTCCCGATACATCATGCGTATCATCGTTGGGTTGTTATGTCACTATATCCTCCTCCCCCTCTCGTTCTCCTTCTTCTTCTTCGTCTTACCTTCGTTGCTATTTCTTTCTCTTTTTTCCGTTTCTCTGTGATACAGGACCGGACTCAAAATTTCCCACCCCGCGATTTCTTCAAGTAACAAATAAGTTCTAAATCTTCTGAAATATCTAGGCAATAGCAACAAACACCTATAGAGTGCTGATAAAGAGGGGGAATGATGCACGTATTTAAGCATGGTGTCTGTTTTTTTTTACGAGACTAACATTAGTAATGTTCATCATAAATAACTACCACAAAATGATCTATTTCGACTCTTCCTGCCCATT
>ADNK01000060.1:0-20000 GCA_000320545.1 Bigelowiella natans CCMP2755 | reverse complement strand
CTGGCCGTCGCGAAACAGCTCCTCATGCAGGCAATCATAGATCGGAACATCGAGTGTGATTGATCACAGCTTGCTAGCGATCACAACGTTGGCGCAAGCCTTTAGACGCTTCTCCGCGTTAGCTACAATTCTCTCCATTAGCTCCGCACAGGAAGGAATGTCGTCGATGAGTCCCACTGATTGGCCGCAGCTCCACATGGCACCGTTCCAATCTCCCGTCTGTTGCCACATTTTCTTTGTTCTCTTCCCACTAGCAAGGGGCGCAATTGCGCGGAAGTCACCTTGTTGATGAGATTGCAGGATGAATGTACAACAGAGAAAGGTAAGATTGATTACATGCTGAAACATGTTCATTTTCTTCCCTTCAAAAGATCTTACCATCAAACTCCGGATCGTGCTCGATATCTCTGATTTTGTCTGCAATCTTGTTCTTGAAGACACGCGTTGCATTTGACAAAGTTCCAAGCACAATGGTTGTTGAGCGCTCATCCGCCTCCACCAGCTTTTTCTTAATCGCCTTGGGAAGAAGACACAGCAACAGCGATGTAGACGAAGAAGAAGAGTCAATGATGAAACGAATTAGAAATTGATAAAATTGTTTGCCAAGGAGTAGTTGTGACGATAGATTTAGAGTTAAGATCTTTTTTATACCATCTGAATAGGTGCCTCCTTCGTAGCAAGAAACCTGGTAGCCATCGTTATTCCAACCGCTCCCATTGCGATGGCGGCAGCTAGCTGTCTCCCCGTGGCAGATGCTCCACTTGCTACTATGGGAATGTCTTTTATCAGCTTCAAAGCCTTTGTGAGAGCAACCCATAAGCCGATCTCATCACCTGGCTGGCCACCAGCAATGCTGGCTTCGTATCTAAAAGGAAATAAAGACAGAGAACAATGTTGCATTCTCAACAATGAGTATTTGCCTCTGACACCGAACAATTTTGGGAGCACAATTTCATTATAATCTTATACAAAAATCTTTAATCCCGCAGAAGGGAAGCACCCACATGCACGGATGCACAGACTCAGGCGAGGAGAGAGTAGAGGACACCTTCTCATCTCCTTGTAGAAAGAAAGCGTGTTGAAAATAGAATTATGTATTCCTTTTTATTGTGAATCGTCACTTCAAACACCACTTTCCCTTAATCTATATTTTAATTTGTTTCTCTATATGTTTTGGGTGTAAATTACCCAACGATCTCGATCAGATCTACACCATACTTCCGGGCCTTAAGCGCATGGCGCAGCGTTGCCGATTTGTGAAGAACTTTCACTCCAGCCTTCTTGAAGAGTGGTATATACTTTTTCGGCGATCCACCAGCGATCTCTACCATTGCGACTTTCTCTTCCGCTACAACCTGCATAAGATGGTCGTCTTAATTGAAAATGCGCACACTACTAAGTTTGTTTTTAGGATCGTGCACGCTGCTGCCATTTGTCTACTGCTACTTTTTCAGGTCGGTGTGATCAACTACCTTAGCATAGGCATCGTAATCCGCTGGAATGAGCGCGGGTAGGATGGTAAGGTTGACGCCAAAAGGTTTCTTTGTCATAGTTCGGCATCGTTTGATCTCTTTGCGAAGAGCCTCTGGTGTGGGCTGTGTGAGACCGGTTATGATACCGAGCCCCCCGGCATTTGAGACCGCACTCGCCATCTCTGCATATCCCACATACTGCATGCCTCCTTGGATAATCGGCTTTTCGATGGAAAGAAGCTCTGTGAGGGCTGTTCGAAGAGGCATTTGGAGGAGAGGAGGGTATCTCTTTTCTCTTCCGATGATTTTTATCCTAATCTTATCCCAGAACCACCTCTAAATACCCACTGCGACAACCAATCCAAAACGATTATCACATGAACCGATGCTGCGGCTTTCTTGGACAATTTTTACAGCATAAAACATCTGAGCACATGCAACATTGTTGTTATTGTTGTTGGTAATGTTGTTGTAATTGTTGTTATCTGTCTGTCCCATCCCCTGAGAACTGCTTCTCATAGCGGTTACGGATAACAATCCAACAGCAGCAAATAGAACACCAGCAGGGGGGAGAGAGAATAGACGACCCTCAAAAGCTCGAGGGCTGCTACTACTCCTAAGTGGGTAGTACACTTTTGTAGCCGAATGGATGTAGACCAGCTCCTGGCCGAGGTCGACGGCGTCCTTGATGAGGCAACCGGCTCGGGGTTCGTAAATCACTTGTCACTCCACCTCCTTGTCTTTCCTCATTTTTCAACGCCCCTTCTTAGATCGAGTGCAATCCAGAAATTCTCCCAACCGCAGCCCGAGCCAAAGACGAAGACGACGAAAATTTCCACCCCAATAACAGTGGCGACACCGGAGAGAAAGGTGAAATTAGGTTTTTATCTTTGTGTGAAAGAGGAGGAAATATGTGTGGGGTTCGGTTTGCAACTATGTTGATAATCCTTAGAAGAAGAACGTGAGGATTTGGACATATTATTTAGAAAACCGGATCGGAAAAGCCAGCTATGTCTCCTACAACAGCTTTAGGTAGGTTTCATCTCACAGTACCAATGCCACATGATGTAGTCTAAGTTAACACGCACATAGAGTACATACACACTTTCGAGGCGCAAACCGATGTGCGCATATGTGTGCGTCTGTGTGTGTGTGTGTGTGTGTGTGTGTGTGTGTGTGTGTGTTTGCATATCTCAATGCATTTATGCACATAGGAGAAATTGATGAGTTGCTGAATGAGATAGACTCGGTGGATGCATTACACGTCACGGGGAATGATAAGAAAAAATTTTCTACCAGCGGTAGCGAATCGTCCTTATCCAAGAAAACAAAGTAGGCGCCCATATTATTCCATGCCATCTTCTGTGGTGATGTGCACTTCGATAAATTGCCTTTGTGAGTCTTTTAATTCTCGCTACGTAGGTGCAATAAGGTTTATTTAGGGCCTGGCAATTCGTCTAGGTATGATTTACTTCAGGATTTATCTATGCTTGCTTTTTTTGGGAAAAGAGTGAAGCTTCTCAATACTGAAACGGAAGTGAGCAACCATGGTTTCATCCTTTTTACATACCTCTGTTTGCGCAGAACTGATGGAAGGAAATTATGTACACGTATGCGATGCACGAGCTGTGATTTTGAAGTGCTTCGCTTTGATAATTCAAAGTAAGTTGAATGCCGTTCGCATTATTCCATGCTGTCCAGCAATCTCATAAGTTCATATGTTGCGCTACGTCTTTCAGATGGAATGACAAGGTGAGTTATCTATTCTTTCGAAACAATACTCCCAACGTAGCGAGACTCTCGGTGAATCTTTTATCAACGCAAGGTTAACTCATTTATTAGAGGAACTAAGCGTGTAACGATTAATGATCATTTCGAATTTGTTAGGAAATGCAGCTTATTGCTGCCAATGCTCATGGATTTCGTTGGAAAAAGTGTCTTCTTTGGATGATTCAAGCATCTTTAGCAAGTTCAGATGGACTTGTGCCGGCCGGTGTTAGACAGGGTGCTCTCTGTTCAATGATCCTAGATTCATGTTGTGACACACGTTGCCATCTAGCCATTGTCTAGTTGCATTTCACCTCCCGCTATGTGCATCCAGAAGCGATCGCAAACACGCCCGTGACGGCACCGATCGAACGCATGAGTGAGAAAATCCAATGCATGCAACACGTGATGGCATGACACACGATGCTGTGCGTGATGCGCGCAATCGCTCGCAGGCACAGCTGCATTATCATTCGATGCAAGGTCACTCTGTGTCTCACCTGATGCATCACTGTGCAGCTTTGCTGCTGAAATCTCATTTTTTTGGGACAAAATAGACGTTTTGCCTGCGAATGGGTGTTGCGCACAATGCGATCCGATTCAGAGCAACAACAAAGTGTGAACTTCATCACCCAACTCGTTGAGAAGGCTCTGAACACAATCACGTCCGCCTTCCAAGTGAGCGATCGATGAAGCTTCAATCTGCACAACAATTCCAGAATGTTGCTCGTCTTCATCAATGAGCGCGCATTGTTTTGGCGGTGCGCACAACGAACGAACGAAGGGACTAAAGTAATGATCCCCAAGGGATTCATTCACATGAATTCCGCCCTGTGACTCGATTCCATGCACGCACGAGTCGAGCAAACTCTTTGCCGAACACGACGTTGGACGTCCAACTTGAACCATGCAATCCCAGTTGCGGTAGTCATGTTTTGTGGAAGTTCTGGGCATGGATTATGATATACTTTGGTATTATCATGTATCTGGTGAATTGTACGAAGTTTCCTCGATATATTTTGGTCTACCTTTTTAGAAGCGACCGGCACTACGAGTCCCGACTGTGATGGCGGATTGCAACGTAGATGAGGTGCTGGCTGCAGTAGGGCCAGAATTTACGCGTGCAAAAGCCATAAGAGCCCTTAAGGAGGCTGATGGCGATGTTGAAGAAGCTGTAGCTTGGCTTTTGGAGCAAGGTGGTTGTCATTTTATGGTACGTTGTTGCTTTCTCACCCAATCCTTTTTCTTCTGCAGATAGTAGTAGCAGTAGCAGCAGCGAGGACATGACGATTGAAAGGGAGAATATAAATCAATCCGAGACGGAGAGACCAGGAACTCCCAAAAAAGCAGATGCAAAGAATGCCATTCTTAAGGGGAGAGAAGGAACGATGACAAAGATGCATCTAGAGACAAAGGCCAACTTGGAGCATAGCCAGGAGGGTCAGAAGAACAAGGATGCGGTATTGGACGGTGAATCTTCTCTCTCCCGCAAAGAGTTTGATCAGCATCATCATCGTGATGATCATTCTCCAAAGATAGCTATGCAGCCTGTTCGGTCCTCGAAGAAGCTGATTGCTCCGGTGGGGATAGCAAAGCCATCACCCATGGGAATTCTCTTGGGGGAGGACGTTGATGATCTCTCAGTCCCGTCAATGTCTTATCCTCCTTCTTCGTCTTCCTACTTTCCCCTTGAGGACTTTGTTGCGTTAATGGAACAGAGCGGAGTCTCAGTTTGGCCAGGAACAAGAATGAAAACAAAAGTAATAGTAGTACTGGTAGTAAGTAGTAGTCGCAGCAGCAGCGAACATGCAGTACATGTGAATGTGGTATGCATGCATTTATGTACCAAGACCCTGCTTCGCCACGCTTTTGCATAGGCTGCGTAGCTGCTGATACTGCTGCATCATCATCATCATCATCATCATCATCATCATCTATTTTTCCTCCAACGTAGATGATCCTTATATTACTATACACAAAATGAAATGTGTATTGTTGTTAGGGTTCAAGCCTTTCTTCCTCCTCATTCCCTCCTGCTGCTGTGGTCTCTGCACTTTCTCGTTTGTACACTTACAATATGGACAGTTCTTCGTCCTCCGTGGAGGTCGGGATAAGGGTAATGAGTTAAGTCAAACGTACAAAAATAACGTATCATAAGGAGATGATGTATCTGCCTAAGTGTGAAAACGATCTGTTCTAATCTATTTGACGATGAAACAGAGATTCGACTTTTCGACTCCCTCTCCTGACGATATAGCGCGCGATAAGCGAAGAACACGACTGGATAACGCCAAGACTAGTGAGAACTTCTAAGAATGATTAGAAATTTGAGGCGATGCTTTTCAATGATGAAAAAGATAATTGAACTGTGCAGCTGCTGTATGGGCCGCAGTTATCAATCCCTTCCTTTTTCATGTACTGTAAAGATTCATCACTTTCATCTCCCCCGACCCCTTGTCTCTCCTCTTTCGATCCAAATCAGGGGTGAAGTCCACTCGGACAAAGCGGGGTAGTATCGCAAATCAATCAGAAGACAAAATAAAGCTGCTGCACGCATTCACATCACGGATGTACACATCCCATCATTGTCATCTTATCTGCAGTTTTCGTGCATTCTGCATCGATAGCACATGTAAACTGCACACTTCAAATAATTTACCTGACAATAATGCTGTGTGCTGCTGCTGCGTGTGTTAAGGTGGGCATCAGCAGTCTATGGCGCCACCGCGAAGGGAGCGAAGTGTGGAGAGAGAAGTGCGGGAAGAACTTGAGTACGATCATTCCCCAGAAATATTATCGAGCACGATAAGATGAAGAAGAACAACAACGACAAATGAAGATATTTCAACAAGACAAAATCGAATAATTGGAGAGAGGACGGAGAAGGATGATGATGAGGAGGAGATAGGAAACAACTTTACAACAAATATTAGGCGATGGCTGAATGTTGTTCTCCATTCCATAAAAGCATCATAATTTCTATTATGATTATTCAGGCGTGACAGGATTGAGGAACTTGCAAGGCTTGGGGTCCACTCGGATCATGATTTAGGCATGTCTTCAGGAGGAAGAGCGTCGACTAAGAAGAAGTGATGATAATGATGCAACACTAAAAACATATTACTGCTGCTACTTAATTTCCTAATTATGTTGTCGTTAGCCCAAAAATATTATAAATTTGACGGTCCTGTGTCTTTTGTCGTTTGGTTTCCATGTCCATCCTTGCATGCTGTATCGCAGAAACTCGGGTCTGTCTGGGAGAGGGGAGCCTAGAGATGAAAAGGCAAAGCAAGCTGGCATCAAGTAAAACATCAAAGCATATTGCTACCTACCGCGACTGCTAAATTACCTACACATTTTTTATTTATGCCTATTTTTTTTTTGAAATATATGAATATGATACACATGCTCATTTATTAGTACCTTGTGTATGACATGCACGCGTACTGTCCTTAGTATCGCGTCGTCACGTTGAAATATTGCTTCATTTTCATTAAATACCTTCATGTTTTCCCTCTGAATGCTGTCAGGGCGCGGAAGAAGAATCGAAATTCAAAGATGAATCGCAGGAAGCGAAATTTTTGAAATTTGTTCAGCTTTAAAACGCCACGCGTATAATAGGCCATCCATTCATCGCCGACAGCACCACAAGTATTCGTGCCTACGTTTATATTGTGGATGTGATCTATTCTGTATATATGTTTACACTGATGAGGCGACGTTGGAATTTTTCCCTACCTCTGTGATTGGCGTAAATTCAATCTAGCAGCAACTAATCGCGTACGCGTGGACGACGCCACAGCTAGCTGGATTTCCTGTATGTAATCCTTGCACGCATGCCTCGCGCAGAAATGCATCATTTGCTCTTATCAAAAAGGCATTATGTATATGACATGCCTTGCTGCGGTGCTAAACAAGCTGCTACGCGCCAAATGTTGGCCAGTAGACGATATTTGAAATATGTAGTAGTTTTTCCATATCATTACGCCCAACGTAGCTGCTGCAACATGCATACCCCTATATCTACTATGCATGGTGCGTGCACTCTGTGCCTATAGTTAATACTATAGCACGTACGCACGGCATGATGGCATGCAGATGCTACCCAATTTTCACAATAACGTAATATATAAACTAATAAAGGAATACACATACGAATGTGTCTGCGTATTTTGAGCATCAACAAAGGTGAGACAAAAGACTCTGAAGCTCCACCAATTCGTTTTTTTTGGGTATGGCGTACTTCCCTGTGACACCGGAAATGGTAATCGTGGCTGTTGCTTGGTCCGCGTAAGCTAACGTAGGCCGCATCATTGTTGTCTTGTTTTCTCTTTTATTCTTCTTATAAATTCCTGTAGCAGCTTCCTTTGCCTCTTGGGTAGCGCACGAGAGATCGATGAGTGATGTGGATGCAGCTCCCCTCGTCGCTTTCTCGAGCAGAATAGAGTTGGCAGGGCCGTATTCCGTTTGCAAGAGGTCAAATGAGTGTAGCATTCCGGAGGCATCTAGAGCGTAGAAGACAGCAGGACGAGTCGATGACCATCGTACATTCCGTATGGCTCCGTTGCCAAACATAGACCAAGTCTTTACTGGGCGGCAAAGGGATAGACGGAATAAACTGAGCTGACCGCTGCGATACGCAGTGAGGAAGAAGTCATGGCAAAATGGGGAAATGGCGATGCATGTGCAAGGATCTCGAAGGGCACAGGGAGGTGGCATATCGAGGAATTTGCTACTGGTGTCCTTCTTGTCGGAATTTAGCAACGACCCACCGTTGGACATCAGCCGCGTGAAACTAGCTCTCGCATCCGGTTCCTTTTCAGGCTCCAAAAGCTCCCAATTGAAGCCCCAATCCTTATTTCTAGCAGCAGCAGCAGTAGTAGCTTCCTTCGCCTCGCCTTCTTGACTTTCCTTTCCCATTAGATACTCGTCGTTGAAATCGGTGATTTCCTCCTCGAAAGCACCCTGTTTCAAGTTGAAGTAAGCAGTAGGAGAGGGTCGTCCGCCGAATCTGCTTCTTCGAGTCACAGTTCCGTTTTGCAGAGCTAGCAGGAGGTGCGATGGGTCTTTCTTGCTCATCTTAATGTCGATGGCTGCATGGCACCGCAGCTTATCGCTTCTAAGCAATTCTATGGATTTTATAACTTTGATGCGAGAACCAAGATTGAGCCCGAAATCAGTCTCCGACCCAGCGACGTCACCCTGATGAAGGGGAGGAGTAAATGAAAATCATCATGATGTGGTCAACATGTACCATCGAATAGTGCATGCTTATGTATATATTATTATTATTATTATGATTATTATTTGCATACCGTTTGTAGCTCCACAATAGTCCATATAATGGTTGTTCCGCTTTCATCGACGCTAGCAAGCTGGAAAGAGGTCGTATTCCTCCTCTTCCTCCTCCTCCTTATGCTACTACTACTGCTGCTACTACTACTACTATTACTACTGTTTGGCTGGTGCTTTTGATTTTCCTTTCTTCCATTTTCGCTTGCTGCTCCCCCAGCTCCACTACTGTATTGGCGTTCTTCAGAATGAAGTGCGATGACCTTCTTTACAGGGTACGTATGATTCTGGCCGAGCAAGTGATCGGTGGAGAATGAAGGATGCCGCAGCACTACTAGGGATTCCAATGGCCCTTCCTTAGCAGCCTTTCGATGTAATATCGGTTTCTCTCGCAGATCCCACACCACAATAGACCCAGATCGAGTTCCTGCAAATGCGATGTAATTCTCCAACGACAGTCCTATGCTAACAGCCTCCTCCTCTAGGTAGAGGACGGTTGCGGGTGATTCAGGCTGATTGATACGCCAGACACACACTAAGGCCTTTAAGGGCAGCACCTGCTCCTCCCATTCCTTGGGGCTCAGAACCTGTAGTAGCATTAGTGGTAGTAGCCAGTAGTATTGAGCATATAGAAGGGTAAGGGTGAAGACAACAGCAAGAATAAGTAGAGAAGAAGAAGACAAATGTACAAATGCACTAGGTCAATGATGCTCGTCGTTTTAAGGATTGCGATAGCATAATATATCTTTTCGTGGTTCTAATGGTTGTTATTCTTGTTGAATATTATCGCGCTTTCTTAACCCTCCTCTTCCCTTTCTCTTTCCTTTTTTCTACTACTTCTTCCTATACAGCACCTATATCCACACACACACACACACACACACACACACACATACATCTATTACGTACATGCATCTTTGGTCCTTTGCTCGATGGCCGTGGCTGAGACGACTTCTTCTCTCCTTTCGCCTCCGCCTCCTTCCCTCCCCCTTTTTCCTTGCCATATGACACTAGCAGCACGTTGGGGTCTGATGCCGAGAAATGCATGCAGAGCACCCTCCTCCTACTCAAAACTCTGGGGAGCGTGAGTGTAAATGACGACTCGGTAGTAAGGGGGGGGGCATCTTTAGTAGCTGCTGCTGCGTAGGAATATCCATCACTTCCTGTCGTTATCGGTAAGCTCCAGAACCCTATGCCTCTGTTTCTCTCCAGTATCAGCGACTCTATTACCTGTGCAGCTCGATATACGAAGTCAGGAAGACGAGCAGCTGCTGAATCTGTGATGGCTGCTCCAGTCTGCAAGTAGTCAGGATGTTGCGTTGCGATGTTGTGCTTTCTAAGCTTATCCGTTTGCACAGACACATCACGCCAGTCATCGTTGTACTGTGTTGCGGATTCCTTGATGCTTCCCCGAGCAATAGCACGAATGTGAGCCTTGTGAAGGGAGATGATCAGTCATGGCCAGTCACCACCATATATGCATTATTAGTAGCAAAACAATAGAGAAAGAATCAAGCGACAACGGGTGCTCAAGAGAGGAGAAAAACAAATCTTCCGCGTCTTGTGCAACAGTCGGTAGAGAAGAATGTCGTGGTTGTTGGTTTGTTGTTTTATTAGAAGTAGCAATGTTCTATGTACCTCGTAAGGGCGTTTGGCATCACGGCGGATAAGATCAAACGACTCGAAGCTCAGCTCCACATCACGCATAATGCTGTCTACACGCTTTAGGCAGCAGAAGGAGAGAGGATGAAAGGGGGGAACTTGCATTAGTTCTAGCGACTTGGATCATCATTGCGGTTAAAATAAACATATACACAAAATCATGACATCGTCTCACGTTACTACTTCAGTTGTGAGGTGAGGTGTTCTGGCACATCTATTCTCTATCTAACCGCACCACTACCTGCTTTTCCCTCTTAATTGTGGCGTGTTCTTCTGGGCTAGTTCTTCGTTTCGGAACATAGACACGCTCTACCAGCCACTCGCTTGCTGCTGCTCCTGCTTTTGGTTGTTGTTGCTTGTGTTGGCGGCTCCGACTCAAAGCAGGGCTATTATTAGAGAGAGAGATCAAACCATAGTAAGAGTAGATTTCGAGAACCCCATGTTTGTTCTTCTATTGAAGACACTTATTTATGTTGTTATTATTATTCTCCTCTTCCGTAAGTAATCCTTCAAACAAGTAGACGGCATTTTTACTTACGACAACTACCAAAAGAAGTAGTGTGCGGCATGCATATACATCATCGCACTATGCCTACTAACCACCTATACGAACGAAGAGCACTCTGGTTTGTGGATGATGATGATGATGATGATGAATGGATTGAAAAGCCACCATTTTTCTTGGAAGGAACCTTCTTAAAATGCACACACAGCACACACATTCACATTCAAATGCTTTTCTCTTTTTATATATCATCATACACTTTGTTTCTCACAATAACGGCATCCACCATCACAACACCACCAAACGGTCAAGAATTTGTAGTGGAATTCACCACAGAAGGAGGTTGCTTCATATCGTCGAAATCTAGCTTTTCAAGTGCTGGATCATCTTCAAAATCGTCGTCGTAATCGTTATCGAAGTCGTCGTCGCCATATTCGTCCTCGGACTCTGCACAGTAGAGGGAGAAGAAAGCACATGATAGTTTTGGTCATAATATTGTGCAAGTTGCATCAACATAGGTAGTATATTTGCACGTGATCGTTCCTTACAGGTATTATTATTATTATTATTATACATGCAGATAATCTAATATCTTGAATAATTCGCAGCCGTTGTGTGATGACTTAATACCTTCCTGCACATCATCCTGCGGTTGGGAATCCATCAATCTCCTTTGTTTAGATTCGCTATTCGATAGAAGTTTTCCCTGCAGTCTGGCGGAAGGGGGGGGCTTGGAACTAGCAGCCATGTTTGACTGCATGGCCGTGAGAACACTGAATTCACCAGCAGGTCGTCGCGGCGTTGCTGTTCTGAAATGTTGACAATACACTAATTGTTACTTTGTGCATTGTACATCTTAGTCTGGGATGTGTACTTAAAAACTTTTGTCTCTTTAACAGCAAGTTATATTTATATTGCTTTTTGTTACATACATGATCTCAGCCTCTGATTGCAAATTGGCCACATCCAAGCCAAGTGACAAACCGGCTATGCCATCGCCACCTGGACGACAACATCATTTATTAGCCCGCATAAATGTTCAAGACATCAATGCCAATAAATGTATCAACGTGTTCAGAGAAGAGAAAAACAGAAGATTGTGGACAATAAGCTGCTGACCGCGCTTACGAGAAGATCTTCCTCCAGAACTCATCCGTCAAAACCTACGGTGCATCATGTGGTCTTCAGGTCGGCGCCGAAAGAGAAAGTTTCTCAATTATTATGTTCAATAGTAATACTATCATCTCGAGATTGATAATGGATAATGTGGGCTTAAAATTGTATCGTTCAAGCAGTCCAACCGAGGATGTCATATCAAAACCATACGTTTTGCAATGCAGGTAGTGATGTATAACTTTATGCGAGTTGAAACTCGGAGAGGAAATCTGGTATTCCACACAATTGAATCTTGTGTTGTTTAGAATACTAAATGGCGTTCCCAGCCACCATATTTCCGGAAGCTTTCCACACTCAATACGGGAAGTATTTTCAGTTGAAAAACGTCTTCCCAAGAGGAGTTATTTTACACTCTTTGCGCCAGAAACCGTGAGAAATAAACGAAACCATTTCCCTTAGTACCTTCCGCCGCGATGTCAGGGCTTCCTTGACAGTGGCGGTGAAGTGAGAAGAATAGGAGTTGTGTTGGAAGGGTTGGGGGAAAGCGGGTGAGTCTGTTGGCAGAGATTTGAGTTTCAATATAAGTTTTTGCGATTTGGGGTTGTCGCTCAGTGAAAACATCCTAGGTTTGTCCATGAGCTCAATCCAAGCAGAAAAACGAGGCAAACAAATTGATGCGACAACTGAAGACCGCCTTGGTAGCAAGCAGATGTGGAGCCCATTCTTCCGCTCCTAGTGGGATGATCCAGTTTGCACCTCACCATCTTGCCTCGCACAAATCGCAATCTCCACCCTCCTTGCAAGGAACTTCTCCTGTCTGTTTCAACTTCTTCACCCCAGCATGGACAAAGTCACCACCTGACACACAAAAGAAGTTGCACACAAAAGAAGTTGAACGAGAACTGCTCACTTGCCCCACTGGCCCATCACTGGGTCACTTTCTGATTCTTTCACCAATCCATGGCAATTGAATTTTGAGTGTTGGACCACCGATGCTCTCATTTTGTGCTTCCACATTTGCTTGTTGACTGTGCCTAGCAACACCTGCTCTCCTTGCACGTGTTCCTTTCTCTTTCAAGTGCCCACCCAATCCTTTTTTGAACTCACTGCCAGCACGGAAAAGTGCAATGCCAGAATGATTGCACATCACAAATCAATCGCAGAAGTGGGCAGGCATTGCCTGCCACACCGCAGCTAGCGCAGGTTCAACAAGAGTTGTCATCATTGTGCACATCACACACACCAGCAAGACCAACAGTAGCGACGTACTGCACCACTGCGTGCACCACAGCTGGACAGTTGGACAGTGTGCTTGCTTGCTAGCTTGGTCGTTGCGCAATTGTCGTTGCTGTCAGCATCAGCTAGACAGCTAGCTGCAGGTGTCATGCTTCACCGTTGCATTGTGCCAGCTAGACATGGTCAATCTTTCTCTTTCTTTCCAGCGTCGGAATTTGGCACATGGATGTGGCCTCAGGATTTCAACAATGAGCTTGTCCCGCCGAACTAGCAGACCATGGGCCCGCGCTGCGTTGCATCATTTTGGGCGCTGTGCTGCTCGCCATCAAACTTTTTGATTTGCATCCAAATTCCTTGTTCTCAATCAATTGCGTGACAGCATGCACATGTGACATGCAGGAGGACAAATGGATCGCCAGCTACAGATTGAGATTTGTTCACATTGAGCATCATCACAACGAACCGCTGTGACCGCCGGCCACGGATGTGGCGTGAGAGCAGTTGTGCGAGCAAACAGTCACACATTCTAATCTTCGGAATCATCAAGCATTCGTGTGTACTTTGCGGTACTTGTGCCTAAACGAATTCAAAAGTTGAAAAGAATCTGAAATGAAAAATGAATGTGTGCGCAAAAACAAAAATTTGTTTGCATGAATGAGTGAATGTAGTGAAAAATGAACAGAAACACAAACACCCACACACCTACTTCTCTCGTTTTCTACAACCATAGGAAAATGTACGATGTGGAATGATTCGAGAACAAAAGGGGGCAGCACAAGAGGAGGGCCCACACGATGCAGCATCGGTGCACCAATTTTGCGCAAAATTTTCAAAATGATTTCATTCCATTTCCAGCATTTTCTGTCAGGGATAACAACGCAGAGTCTGCATCATTTAATTGACTACTGACCTTGTTGGTGTTGTTTCTGCTCGCCATTGTTAATTTCATAACCCTCCTCTTCCTCCTCCTCGACAACCTTTGTCATTTTCCTCAAAGGAATTCCTGCAGTAGAAGAAACATCAAGATGATGAGCGGGAAGATTTGCTTCAGGTGAGAAGAGATATAAAGGAAAGGACAAACGATGGTAAAGACACTCTGACTGTAACTAACTAACATTGACGATCTGTGGGAGTATTATACGCGATGGGTTAGTCCTGTCACAGGACACGTAATCGGAGTCTTTGTCGTCATGCTCACACAATCATCATCATCACCATCATGATACGGGGATGTACCTCTTGGATTCATTCTAGTGTTTGTGTCACCCAACGTGCTTTCGTCACGAATTGCTGCGTAGTTCTTGAGGAAGCAACACCGCAGCATAATGTAAATGATGAGATTGGCCAGGAAGTAATTGTTGCGAGAAGATCAACAAGGCATTTCATTTTCTCTATGCAACGAACATCTGCAATGCTCTCTCTCTCTCTCTCTCTCTCTCTCTCTCTCCCTCTCTCTTTCACACACACACACACACACACACACACACATACACATACACACACATAGAACATACAGTTTTTCAAATCATACTGTCTTGCACCTGAGATCGATGTTTTTCATCGCTATCGCCATCGGCTGCCATCCCCCCTTCCAGTTTTGCTGCGAGATCTGATTTTCGTTGCAGCGCAGGGACTCCGTAGAGAATACCAGACATTCCTCTTTTTAACATCCCCTTCAGAGCACCGGTAAAACTTCGTCTTTTCTTCACACCATCCAACTCGCCTGAAGTGGTCAAGATACGGTAACAAACGAACATCATCAGATTTAGCAGTTGCGGTGCATGTATGATGCTGCTGCATATCTGTATTATTTGCATTATATTGTATATTAGTACAGTACACTCTGATCTCATTGCAAACACACAGACAGGCATGCATACATCAAACGCACTGATGCATTATCACTATAACATGAATGCCTCATCAATGACCTTCAAGCTCTTCAAGCTTTTCTACGTTCCCCTCACCATCACTCTCATCATCATTTTCTACCAGCAACCAAAGGCATTGTCCTCCATTGAGATGTTGTGATAATTTAGGAAGCAAATAGCAAATGGTAGATACCGACAACAGCTGCACCATCAATCGACAAAATTGGAGATGCAGTTGATATTTTGTGTCTCGGTGCAGAGTCTTTTTAAAAACAACACCGCTATTCTCTTTATTTATTTCTTCCTATAGTTTTCTCCATCATCGTTACCAATCTCCATTGTCCGCAATCTTGCTAAGGATGATCCATGTTGCAGGCGTTTGCGTATCGATATTTGGAATAATGTCTTCTCCGACCTAAGACGAAGAAGAAGTGTGATTGGATGAAGAAGGGAGATGGCCAGTATTCACGGAGTCTGGTGGCATCTATGATGTTATACGTGTCGCACGACGAAGGAGACCGGCAGTCTTCTCTATAACATATTTCAGTGATACAAGCGCCAGCATTATAGTATGATAGACGGACTCTTCTTTGTTCTTAATCGTCCGCTGTATCGAGAATTAATGAATGAACATTGTGCGGCCTATATACTGACTTGTAGAGACGTTCAAAGTGCCCCCCCAGAGCGTCGCTTGTTGGTCGTTGCAGAACGACGGGAGTTAAACATCTGACAGGAAGATTTGAATATGAATATCATGCGTGGTGTTGTCGTTTATCGATTCAGACGCAATTACACCGCATATTTATATATATATATATATATATATATATATATATACAACTGAGCAGAGCATAAACATATGCTCCTTATATTCACATTATCACCATCACCTTTAATATTTGGATTGCTTATCGACATCATTGCCACCACACCACCACCACCACCACCACCACCATTGGCTAGCTATCATCGGTTCTTTCACCTTCTCCCCGCCTTTATTATGCCCGATTTCGTCCCCGGAGGAAACCTCAGCCGCAATCGTGACGACATGACTGACAAGGCACGACAACACAACAACACAACACAAGCGCACATTCTATGAGAAGATTATCCCATATGGAGAGCGAGGAGAGGGATGATTCGTGCTATCAATCTTGCATTGGTGCGGGTAGTTAGTCCGATGAAGAGACAATTAGTAGAAGGAGTAGGGGGAGGAATCGTCATCAATATTCATGATTCTCCAGGAGAATGTAGAGGATTTGAATATGTAGGAATTACTTCCTGCCATAACGTCTGTAGCCTTCCTATTTCGCCAGCTGTTATTCATTCAAAGTATAAGAACGCAAAATCAAGGATGAATGTTTCTCCTCGCATCAGAGGCGTCGTGAATCATAATAATCAAAACTGCTACTACTACTACTACTACTACTACTAATACTACGGCTCTTCAAGCTGAGCTAACAAGCAGTATGTTGTATCTGTAATGCGTCGTAACACGGCAGTAAACAATCGCGATCTTTCGCTGGCATTCATTCATCTATATCATCTGTCGTTGATTATTCATTGTTTCAGATAGAGAACATACTTGTAAGGCTCAGCTCCTTTTGTCAGAATCTCCCACATCACAACGCCAATCTAACAACAAATAGTTGTGCGCGTGCGCGCGTGTGTGTGTGTGTTTTGCTGGTATTCTAGTGATAAGATGCGAATAACCATCAAATTCTTTCTATCTTGAGTAAGCGAGCAAGGAAATGATGATTGCGTGTGTGCGCTGCTGCCAGGGTGTTTATCATTATTACTTTTAATATTATTATTATTATTATTATTATTATTATGATACATTATAAAGTCATCACCATATAGACATCTGCCTTGGTTGTGTAAGTTCCTGAGGGGTAGTAGTAAATCACCACGTTGGTTATACACACACACACACACACACACATGCACAGTGTTTACTAACGCTGCTTTGATGAAGACACCTGTGAGGAAAGCTTCTGGAGCAGTCCATGGCCACGGACAAGGCCCGCCTACATTATGATAATAAGGAAACAAAGAGAGGAGAGAGAGAGAAATTGAGCGGGGTGAATCAAGGAGGCAGAGAAATGGTGAAGAGTCGAAATCAAAGTATGTAACAACATCTATACCAGTAATCTTTGATTAGTTTTCTATATATTATTTTGTATTTTATTAGTATGTCATCATGCTTTCTGCCAGTATTCTTGTTCTTCTTATTCTTCTTCTTCTTCACCTTCGTCGTCTGTGAACTGATAGGCACTCTTGTTACCACCCACCATCAGCAAAAAAAGTAACAACAGCAAGTAGCAGAAGGGAAGGGGGGGGCAGTTGAACGACAGCAAAGAAGCGATTATTATTTTAATCAAGTACACACACTGACAAACGAAACATATTTAACATTTATAGGAAGTATAAACAAACGTCTTGAGAGTAAAATGATAGGACAATTCAATGCTTTACAAAAGTCAATTCAAAGCAGCGGAACAGCAGCAGAATAAAGAAATCTGTGATAGCTGCTAATAATGCAAAGCCAACCTTTCGCTCGGAGTCATTGGTGCTTCCATTATCTGATGACAGTAATCTTCGGAGCTGGATTTGCTAGCAAACACACACACACAACACAACACAATACGATAAGAACGTCCTCAACCATGCTGAATGCAAAAAATCAGCATTGGCAAAGACTAAGTACCGAGCGCTCTTTGTATGCTCGAATTTCTTCCTCCTTAGTGAGGGGATATTCCTCTTTACCATCGTCGCTGCGCGCGCTTGTTCCATACGTTTCCTGCAGCACACAGCACGAAAGCATATCGAGCGTTAGAAGAAGAAGTGGAAAGAAGAACGGAAACAGTGGTGGTGGAAGTGATGATAATGATGATGATGGGTTAGAGCTTCTTGAGAATAATCGTGCAGTTGTTTGACGACCGAGGACTCCGTTAATGGATTGCCAGTAGCCTTTACACTATTCGTAGCATAAGCCACCTTAAGAAGAATAATAATGACAATTCAGAGAGAAGGGGAGGAGGAGGAGCAGGAGATAATCGATATGTTCTCCACTCTTCCTCTCACAGCAGTAGGCGCTCTTGTGATTCTACTTTCTAGATTGCGCGTTGTTGTTGTTGTTGATGATGATGACGACTACGATGACTATTATTATGGTGACCGTATTTCGATGTGTTATCCTTGACGAATCTGACTCATGATAGATAGTTCCCTCTTCTTCAGCAGCAGCAGTGGTAGTAGTAGTAGCAGCAGCAGGTATACCAAAATCAAATTCATCCCCCCCCATTGAAGCCGTGTTCGAGTAGATACTGCTGCAGACAGGACGATTCTTCGCTGCTCTTATACTTCTCTTCTTCCCCTCGTGCCCATTTCTGTTAGTATGGATTGCACAGCTGCTGCTACGAGGATCATCGGTAGTGTTATTGCCACTACTATTACCACTACCACTAGTATTGGGCCTTATCGCTGTTTCTGAGCTTACTATATGGTTTTTCCCCCCCCCCCCCCCCCCCTCCTCCTCCTTCTCTTCTACTGATGCTTTCTTTTCTTTGTAGCTGTCGTTCCATAGATTATATGGAGAGTCCTCCTCGCGGCAAAACTCAGTGAACTGTGACTTGCTGTGAACTTGCCTAGAGGAGGAGGAGGGGGAGAAGGAGGAGGGGGAGAAGGAAGTAATGATGGAAGGACAGAGACAATCATCAACATATCCATGCGCACGCAGGAGCGAGAGACGTTGTGCATCCAATCTATTTTAAGAGTTAAAAGCACACGCACACACGCACACACCGGCTTGATGCTGCCCGGCTGCTGCTAACGGATAAGGCTTTAACACTGTTTGAGTTGTCGTAGAGACCAAGGCTGCTATCACCGTTGCTGCTATTATTATTGCGCATATTTGAAGAAGCATCTTTCAAGCTGTTTCTTCCTCCCCCTCCTACACCGATTCCATCTCCCTCCTCCTGCCTTTTCACCTGGTCGCGACAAAACAACCAAAATTGAAGGTAAAAAGGACCAATATCGAGTACACTCTTCCATGATATTTTTAATACTTGTTTCGGCGATTGCTTAAAGAGTAATCGTTTCTGTGTGTTTGAGTAATGAAACGTACCGTTCGAGCTAATCCCCAATCTCCAAGAACACATCGATGAGACCCCCTTTTGGCGTTACAATCACCATCACCATCATCGTCATCATCATCATCATGATCATCATCATTGCATCATAGCCACCACAAGAGAACAAAATTGACGGTGTTCGCCTATGCATGGAGGAGTCAAATCGTTTTGAATGAATCATAAGGAATATCACCTCCGAGGATCGCCCGTCATTAGGATGTTTGCGCATCTAAAACCAGGCAGCAGAATATGAGATTTACAGGTGCATTGCCCGAAGAAGAAGACAGCGACAGATGATTATAAGGCTGCGGTGCTGCTTATGCTCTCTGCCACTACTTACTACCGGATATCTCTATGAATGATGCCGATGCTGTGTAAATGCGCCGTTCCTACAGCCAATCGCAACAACAGGCACATAGTAACACCCATATTACTACTATAATAATAATAATAATAATAATAATAATAAGTTGTGAGACTCAAAGCACCAGTGGTAAGAAACACACTGTTATATTCATATGGCATCACCAACCTCGTGAGACGTCCAGCATGATCTTGTAGAAGACGACGCTTCGCTGTGTATATGTGTGGTTGTGCATGTCTCTCTCTCTCTCTCTCTCTCTCTCTCTCTCTCTCTCTCTCTGTGTGTGTGTGTGTGTGAGTGAGTGTGCATTATGCACTAATGATGATGTTTATCAAGCGTTAACACCTTTAGATCAAATTTGTCGTGCAGGGCATCCAGAGAACCCTTTTCGTACAACTTGGTTACCTGTTAGTAGTAGTAGTAGTAGTAGTAGTAGTAGTAGTAGTAAGAGTAAGTAGTAGTAAGAGTAAGTAGTAGTAAGAGTAAGTAGTAGTAAGAGTAAGTAGTAGTTAGTAGTAGGTTAGGCTACAAAGTTGCTCTGTGCTTGTGTGTATATGTGTGTGGAATTGCAAAGCATTA
>ADNK01000062.1:0-51671 GCA_000320545.1 Bigelowiella natans CCMP2755 | reverse complement strand
AGCAGAGGCTTACTAACTGCTACCGTACCTGGGAGTCTGAGCTCCAGGCTATCCCTGATGAAGTTAGCATAAACAAGATACCAAAGAAGTTACATGTGGATAATGAGACCTCTCTTCTACAGCTACCACACCCTAATATTGATGCCTCACCTGTATACTATGCCCAGTCCAACTCCAAGGTAGAGCGAGTCCACCGCACCTTGGCCAACCTAAGCAGGATAAATAGCACCACACCAGACAAGATACAAGGGTTAGTAAACGACACCTTCACGTCTGGGGGAGGTATCAAGGATAAGGAGAGGGAAGAAGGCGACGACAACGACGACGATACCGAGAGCGAAGACGAGAAGGTCCCGTACGATGGCCGAGTTCTAAAGGAAGGACAGTATGTTAGGGCCAAGGTAAATCTGAGATCGAGAAATAAACAAGACCCCTTCTGGGGTGGCGTTGCAAAGGTTACCGAGAGGAAGGGGAGGAAGCAGTACTACATCTATGATGGGAACAGGGTCACCTTGCGCCACATCAGTCACCTAAAGAATTATGATATCGGTGAGAAGCTCCTAGAGGATGTTAAAGTAAACCCTACTGTGTGGGAGCGAGCAATGCCTTGTTTAGGACCCCGACCTAAGTTCGATGTGGAATATGGAAACAATAAGGTCAGGGTGAACGACGATTGGCGCATGAAGATTGTCTATCTAGGCTACCCTGGATTACGAAATATGGAGAGGGTAGCTATGAAAATAAAGGACGGAAAATATCAGCTACTCTACCTAGCTGTTCCCGACTTACCCTTTGAGCACTGGTATAAGGTCCTGGGGGACCTTGATGCAGAGGGCTGGTATGGACACGAACCTAAGGACGAAGGTGAGTTCTGGGTAAGCGACAAAGGAGATAAGGTTAGAGAGGAATCTATTACCTGGTGGTTGGTGAAGTTCCGAAAGCGATGAAGGTCTAAGGGAATAAGGAAGGAAGGAAGGAGCAACGTGACTTGGGGGAGGTGTAGCGCGTACCACTACGCGGGCACAAGTCACGTGCGACAACAAAGGGGTTGTCGCGGATATAGAATATAGATAACGTAGATATTAATACAGCATAGGCACGTGGGTTCCGGCGGGACTCATGGCAGCACACCGGAAGTGTGCTGCCCCACGTGCGGCGGCATTCGCGAAAGCTTCGCGAATGATTACGCAGTGCACGATTTAATAAAAATATAATCTTTAATAAAAATAAACACAACTCTTCAAAAGGAAGCAAACGTGCCTTTCCCCCCCCCTGCCTACTTGTGCACGTAGCGCCTCGGCCTGTGAACACCTTACGCGCAACAACCACTGGTGAACCAGCAGGGTGTTTTTGAATTGGCAATCTGTGTGGCGCGCAAGGTGATTGAGCCTGAGTCACCTGCGACAAGGCGCATGCTCACTGCTCATTTGACCGCAGCTCACTTGCATTCCAAGCACGCTAAGCTAGTAAGAGCAACATCTAGCCAATGTGGAACCAAGGCCACCAGCAGTGCGTCGTGGACCGACATTTCGTGAATCGTGGAGAGAGCCGACACCACAAGCGTCAATGACGGGGATTGGAATTGTGGCTGATGCGGATTCTCTTGTTTTTTAAAGGTGGGTCGTTGTGTTTTCATCGCCTACAAACGGGAATTATTGAAAAAAGGATTGGAGTTGAATTGAGCGACAATTGTATTTTAGACGATTTAGCGTATAATCCTCGTGTCATGCAGCTTCAAATGAACCAGCTTCTGTCTAACAAACGTGGACCAGAGCATGCAGCCCTCCTCGTACGTAGGGTTTGCCAATCGCCCCTTCAAATCCACTCGTCGGGGGAAGTGTTCCCTATCGTTCGTTGTAGTCATAACTACATTCGTCGTATGTTGTTGGGGATGTCTAAGCAATACAATCTTCGCATTTGAGGGTGGGAAACCCCAACTGGAACTGCTAGCTGCCCCGTTGTTACAACCAAGGTGTTCGAATACACCAGCTGCTGCTGTGTCACCGAAGCACCACACAAGATTCAATTCATACTCCAAGGAAGCAGCTATCTCGAAAATTAGAAACCGATGGGTTCGTGGTAGTAGGAAAGAACGTCAAATGAAGTCGAGGGCAACGGTGATCGACGCAGACGATTCGAGACAGAAGCTGGAATTAGGTGTGCTGCTCCTGCTCCTTCTCCATTATGATTTAGTTTCAGTTTTAGCAGTACGATTACACAAATACTTAAGTTTGAAATCATCATCCATCATTATAGAGACTGGAGCTTGCGTTGCCTTCCGAAAATACAGCCCCGAGGACGTGCGAAAGCGAGTTTTTAGTGGCCCTCTCGGGGTAGTAAGTAGTAGTGGCAGGATTAGTAAAATATAATTAATTATAAGCATGTTGCGAAATATCACCCACACACACACACACACACACACACACACACACACACACACATCCCACATAGTATATTAAGTAGTAGGGAAAAATAGTTTTGACATAATGGTGGTAGAGCGATTATGGTAGGACATGGATTGTATTGTTATTGTTGATGATGATGCTGATGATAATGGTTATGTTCAAATATGTGCTAAAATATAGATAATACATTTCATTTTTGCTACGTTCCGCAGTGAACATATGTACTCGAAGTGACGGTTGTTTCATTGAATTCTTTTATAGCTGTTTCGAGTTAGCGCTCGGTTCTTGCAAATGGCATGGGAGGTTGGTTGTCTTTCTTATTATTTCTGTGTTGTCCTCTCCTACCTTCGATAATACTACAGTAGTAGTAGTAGTAGTAGTAGTAGTAGTGGTGGTGGTGGTGGTAGTAGTTGATTACCTACTACGTTGTTTAACACCGTAAAATGTGTTTATTCTTCCTATATTGAATTAATTACCACCAATCAGGCATCTTCCTTCTTGGGAGGCCTAGCCCTAGATCAGAGTCAAGGCGACTACGATAATCCTGAAGTTGTTCGAAACCGTGCTTCACATCTAAGGGAAACATTGGCTCGCTTAGGGCCAGCCTTTGTACGTCTCCGTCGTCGTCATTTTCGTCACCATCGTCGTGAGAAACAATAATGATGATGTGAGGAGGAGGAGGAGGGGGAGCGGGAAAGGAAGGACACTATCCTTTTCAATAACCGTAAACTCTCCCTCTTGCAGCATCATCATCATCATCATCATCACACACAATCGTGGTTTCTGTCTTGATTTGTTGTTCTCAAAACTACAGGTAAAAGCAGGTCAGGTTCTCGCCAACCGTCCAGATATTGTACGAGAAGATTATATGAATGAGCTCGGAAAGCTTCAAGATGACGTGCCACCATTCCGGTAGTAAAATCATCGTTGATTACTGTATGTATCAATAGACAACAAGATGTTGTTTAAGATTGTTAATAATAAACAACTAGTTTTTAATTGTTGTTGTTGGATCTTCCTCCTCGGTATAATAGCGGATACACTGCTACTACTACTACTAGATTGTTGTGTGCCAGGGGTGTATCATATAGTGTGCTTGTCCTCCACGTCGTCAGAACAACAACATCATTATCATTTTCCACCTGATAACAACAACAGCACCTTAAAGTAGTAGTACTAACTAACAACTTGGAGCGATCAGGGATTTCAAATCATAACCTTAAAGTAGTACTATTAACTAACAAACAGGAGCGATCAGGCATTTCAAATCATAGAAGAAAGCTTAGGTAAGTACTGAATTCTAATAAATAACTCATAGTAGGACTATCATTAGCATGTGACGTCATTAATTATTTTTATGAGGAAGGAGAAGATGTTATTGAAACAACCAAATTTGATCATAATACGTGAAGAATGATGATGATAATGATGATGATGATGATGATGATGGTGGTTTTCCTTTTCAAGTTAAAGCATTCTTTCCGACTTAGCAGCAAATGAGTGATATAAATATATATATATATATATATATATATATATATATATATTACATAGCAGCTTACTATTATATTGGTGGTCTCTTCTCCGTCTATCTTGTCTGCCCTCTAATCATTTCTTCTCAGCAAGCAAATATTGTTGTTGTTGTTGTTTGTAGGAAGACCTCTGGACGAAGTTTTTTCAGAGATTTCCCCAAGGCCTATTGCATCAGCAAGCTTAGGACAGGTCGGCGCGTGTACATGCTCCGTTGTTCTCTTATAGCATTCCGCAAATCCTTTGCGAAATTTAGTACAGACAACAGCAAAGGGATCCCCTCCCCCCCCCCCCCTTCCCATCACGGCGATCAAAAGATACCAATATCTTTTTATTGATATACCATTTGCATGCACACATTAACAGGTCTATAAAGCTCGTTTACGAAGCAATGGCGACTTGGTAGCTGTCAAGGTAAATTAGACAAGAAACAACCAATAGAGAAGAAAACATATTTATCATGTATGCATCAGAGTTGTGTACTGATATAAAGTCGTCTTTCCCCTCTTTCTCTGTGGGGTACAGGTGCAACGACCTGGGGTTGAACCGAATTTATACCGTGATTTGTATATATTTCGATCACTTGCTGGCCTGATCAACGGATGGAGCTCGAGGCAACTTGGTTGTAATGCGCAGTTAATCATCGATGAGGTCTTCAATAGAAACGACGACGACGATGATGATGATGATGATGATGATTGGTAAGAAATCCAGCCACTACAGGGTTCATATAAAGATAGCGAAGGACGATCAAAGGATGATGATATTGCTGCTCATGATTTCTTGCTTTTGTTTAACATAGGATGGAGAAATAATGAGAGGGAGAGAGAGAGAGAGAGAGAGAGAGAGAGAGAGATAGAGCAATAGATATTCTCCACTATTAATTCTGATCTAATCTTGATGGTTATGCTTATATGTGATTATGTGTGTGTGTGTGTGTGTGTGTGTGTGTGTGTTGTAGTTTGGCGAGAAACTGTTGGAGGAGCTTGACTACACACAAGAATGTCGCAATATACAGGATTTCTTCAGAAACTTCCAAGGTTAAGTATCAGTAGAGCAAGCAGTAGCAGCAGCAGCAGCAGTAGTTGTAGTAGAAGATGTAGAAGGTGTAGAAGGAGTAGGCGAAGATGATGACGATGAAAAGGATATGCTGATGAGTCATCAATCTGCCTTGTCGTTTTTGTTTGCTGTTATTGTTTTAACAACAGGGGATCCTTTCGTCAAGATTCCCAAGCCATATCCTGAGCTATCCGGCCCTCAGGTCGTAACAATGGAATGGATCAATGGTACACGATGCACAAGGTACTTGTAGAAGTACTACTCCTATCCACCACTAGATTTAATAAATACATACACAACAAAACAAATTCATCAATCGACGCCCCTTAACCATCCTTCTCCCCTTCACCTTTTTACATGCTTTATCATCTTCTTTCTTCTTCTTCTTCTTGTTCTTCTACTACTACTGTGATAATCAGAACCGGTCAGATTCAGGATATGGGTCAGGTTGATGAGTTTATTCGGCATGGTAGTAGTAGTAGTAGTAGAAGTAGTAGTAGTACAATGTTACGGAGGAATCATCATGTACTACCATTGCGAGCGGTGGTAACGATGTTTGCTGCTGTCCCTTTCTTGGAGGAAAGTGCTGCTGCTAGTGCTGCTGCTGCTGGAGGTGGTGGTGGTGGTGGTGATGGCGTGTCATATTTATTGATAAATATGGTCATATTTATTGATAAATATGAATCTGTCTGTTTATTTGTTTCTTGTCCTCTCCCTCTCTCTCTCTCTCCCTCTCTCTCTCTCTCTCTCTCTCTCTCTCTCTCTGTGTGTGTGTGTGTGTGTGTGTGTGTGTTTGTTTGTTGTCTTCTTCTTCTTCTTCTTCTTCATCTTCTTCGATCGAAACAACAACAAAAACAACAACAACAACAAGGGGTGGTGTCTGGACTACGACAACTTCTTGAATTTGGATTATTTCATGCCGATCCTCACGCTGGTACTTCGTAGTAGTAGTAGTAGTAGTAGTAGTAGCAGTAGCAATAGCAGTAGTAAGTAGTATCCTCAATCTTATCATCATGGTTATTATTAGGAAACATCTTCGCCCTGGATGATGGTCGTATTGCTTATGTGGATTTTGGTAAAAAAGTAGTAGTAGTAGTAGTAGTAGTTATCCTCCTTCTCTTCCTTATTCAATCTTTTGTTCTTATCGTAATGATGATAATAATAATAATAATAATAATAATAATGTAACAGGAAACGTTGCTGAAATATCAGAATCAAACAAAGAGATTTTAATAGATGCGGTAGGTAGTAGTAGTAGATCAGAATCAAACAAAGAGATTTTAATAGATGCGGTAGGTAGTAGTAGTAGTAGTAGTAGTAGTAGTAGTGGTAGCAGTGGTAGCAGTAGTACTCAATATAGTATTATTCTTGCTCACACACACACACACACACACACACACATACACACATACACACATCATCATCATCATCATCATCATCATCATCAGGTGGTTCATGCCGTAAATGAGGATTACAAGGAGATGGCTGGTGACTTCGTCAAATTAGGGTAATAATAGTAACAATAACAATAACAATAAGGAGAATGATAATAATGAGCAGGAGCGTGTGTGTATGTGTGGTTCCTTCTTTGAAGGGGGTGAGGGGCAGAGCAGCTTCACAAGTTGTAGTAAGTAGCTTTATATAACACTATATACTACTCATTGAGTACTTTTTTTGCAATAGTCAAATCCTTGAAATAGTTGTTATTATTTATCATCCCCCTCTCTGCCTCTCTGCCTCTCGTCTAGATTTCTTGCACCAGGTACTGATGTCAAGCCTATAGAACCAGCTTTGGAGAAGATATGGAAGGACAGTGCGGTAGGGAAAAATCATTATTATAGCAGCTCAATGATAATAAAAATAGTGATGATTATAATCATGATCATCATGTTGGAACTACAGGCATCATATTTATTTTGTCCTTCATCCTTCTCATCATCATTACTACTATCTACTCTAGGTACAAACGTTGGAAAACTTCAACTTTCGAACAGTTACAGGTTGAGAAAGAGAGAACAACAACAAGAAGAAGAAGAACGAGAAGAAGAAGAAGATGATAATGATGATGATTGGAAATGAATCCATGAGAACGATGCTCAGGCTTTTATAGACCATCGATATGCCATTATCCATTATCTTCATCTTCCTCATCATCATCATCATCATCATCATTATCATCTTACTTATCGTAAATACACATTAATGTTGTGATTTAGGCAAATTCAATGAATTAGTGTATGAATATCCAATTCGTATTCCAGAGAGATATGCTTTAGTCATCAGGTAGTAGTAATAATGATATTATAAATCATAATAATATTACTGTTACTACGAGTTCTCCATCTTTTCCTTCTCCTTCTTCTCCTTCTTCTTCTCCTTCTTCTTCTCCTTCTTCTTCTCCTTCTTCTTCTTCTTCTTCTTCTTCTTCTATTCTTCCTCTTCTGATGATATTTAATTCCCATCACCACCACCACCACCATCACCCCCAGATCTTTGCTTACTCAAGAGGGGATTTGCCTCTCATTGAAACCTGACTTCAAGTTTCTCGAGGTAGTAAGTAATACTGGTAGAAGGAGGTTGAAGTAGTAATTAAAGGAGGAGCAGTATTTGATGATGATGATGATGTTGTTGTTGCTGCTGCTGTCCATTGATTGAAGAATAATTAGCGAATAGTGGTCACTCACTGCTGCAATGACTTCATCTCGTCGTTCTGAAATACAATCAACGTTCACCTCTGACTCTCTCTCTCTCTTTTCTTTTATATCAGGTTGCATATCCATATGTAGCAAAGCGGCTGCTAACCGATAGTCGATTGAGAACTAGACTATTAGAAATCCTTTATAAGGTAACAACTAGATGATGATGATGATGATGATGATGATGATGATACTACTTATAATCACCTTTGTATGATGCTGCTGCTGCTACCACCAAAGGATGGCAAATTTGATTGGAACCGTCTGGAGAACCTGATCCTTCTTGCAAAGTAATGATAATAATAATGATAAAAAAAATAATAATATATCAAACAATAACAACAATAACGTAGTAGTAGTAGTAGTGGTAGTAGTTGTAACAATACAATATATCATCATCATCTTAAAAGAAGGATCACTATATAAAAGAAGGATCACTATATAAAAGAAGGATCACTATATAAAAGAAGGATCACTATCTATATACTTACTTCAATCCGAGAAATGCAAACTGACACGTTATGTCAGCGTATTATTTGCTACTACAGTATTGCAACCAAAATACCTACCTATAACTGTTCTAATTATATGTGAAAAATCGTGGTTTCTCACACACAATAAGCACTAACAAACATTTACGTATCATATCTGTGTGTGCATGCTACTCATGATACGATGATCCAGGAATTCAGACGGTGACCTGTCTTTAGATCTCACTGAAACTGGTGCTGTAGTACTAGTGTAGTAGTAGTAGTAGTAGTAGTAGTAGCGGCAAAAGGAAGAGGAAGAGGAGGAGGATGGTGATGGTGATGGATTAGAGGGGAATGTAAGCTTGTTGATGCTGATGGGTCAGAGATTCTTCTGTGTAACAAATGTCTATTGCTGCTGACGATGATACATTTTAACAATACAAATGATGGCTTGCTACTACTACTACTACTACCACTACTACTGTTACTTTTTTGATGATCTTCTTTCTTTCTTCTTTCTTTGTTCTTTTTCTTCTTCTTCCACAGGACGTGACATGATCAAGGTGGTACACAGCAGCAGCAGCAGCAGTAGTAGTATGGAGGAGAAGGATGATGATGACGACGAGGAGGGGGGATGATAGTTAGCGGACATGTCCTATATGAATAGGATGGATCGCAACACACTGGATCATATAAACTTAGATCATCATCATCATCTTCTTCTTCTTCTTCTTCTTCTTCTTCTTCTTAGGTCCTTACTTTCGATAGAGAATTAAGAACACAGCTGGTTGACGCATTTACAGAAGGTTGGTGGTGCTCTTTATGATTACTTCAAATGCTACGATATGATGATGATGATGATGAAAGCTGCGAGAACACGTTAACATGCGTGCATTTTTGTATTTGTGTGTGTGTGTGTGTGTGTGTGTGTGCGTGTTGTGTGTGTGTGTGTGTGTGTGTGTGTGTGTGTGTTTATGTGTGTGTTTATGTGTGTACGTGTGTGTGTTGTGGCTAGTAACAGCGACGATTCATACATAATGTGTGAATCAAATCTCAATGACATTCGTCTTGATTGCCGACATCGTCATATCATCATCATCATCATCATTATTACTAAGTACTATTGCTGCTGTTGCTGCTGCTACTTACTAATAAGGCGACCGACTCGCTATACCTGAAGTGAGGTCTCTATTAGAGGTAAAACTACTACAACTACTTCTACTACGACTTTGGTTGATTCTCTCTCTCTCTCTCTCTCTCTCTCTCTCGTTGGTTTATCATATCGCTCATCCTTTTTCATCATGCATGGAAAAAGTTGGTATTATCGTCCTCATCGTAGCTCATTTTTTTAAAATTTTGATTCCTTAAGGTTCTCCGGGGCTCTGGGGCTGTGAATACAACCAGGATTATCAACGAAATACCTAGCGTATCGAGAGAGATTCTTAGAGAGTGGAGCACGCGTATCTTAACATCTTAAAGAAGAGACACTGCTACTACTACTACTACTACTACTACTACTACTTTACAGTTATGATGAAGAACAAAAAATACGATCTTCTTACGGATTGAGAGCAAGTTGTTAGTTTATTGCGACAATCATGATGGCGTAACGCTACGATTATTACCATAACACAGATACAACGTATAGCAGCAGATTCGCAGCAGCATCAAGCCATGCATGTGTGGGTGAAAGCATGATGCATGCGATGATGGATGTGATGAATGATCAAAACTACAAAATTGCAACAAGTCGATGGACAAAGCATGCAACGCACATCATGACATTGTGTAATCAAGCAGTCTTTCACGTGTCTCAATTGATGCAATCTTGTGTTTCATTGCATCCGCATTGTGCAGATGTAGCAACGTCTGAGACGTGTGTGTGTGTGTGTGTGTGTGTGTCTGTGTGTACGCATGCCATCATCATGTGTGGATTCGCATGTTGCATGTCCATCATTTGATGAAAGCAGGGTCACACGTTGCTCGCGCGCACGCTGGAATGTGCGCAGGGAACGTTGTCAGCCAGAACGCACACGTGCACAATGTAGCGGTTCTACAGTTGTCATGTCATCAATGCGACGTGGTCAGTTAGTCATTGCGTCATCGGCCATGCATGCTAGCATGGATGATTGTTGTTCAATGATTGATTGGGTACGACACGTGGCAGTCATGAAGCACACGCATTTGCTGCGTGCATGGCGCTAGACGGATCGACATTTTGTGCACATGACTACTAGCGAGGTTTTGTGTCGAATGAGTACGTAGCGCACTAACACTACTACTACTGCTGTGTGTGCTGCGTTTTCCACAGAGCAGATGGATTCATCGAATGCTATATGAGGCGTATTGATCTAATCCATCTTCAGATCAATTTTTTTGTAAACCCTAACCAAGAGAGATTCCAGCTTATTCTTGTGCGCACTTTCATCAACAACAAGTCCTTTATCCTAATGTGTATAATTCTTATACATCTGCTTAATTTCGAATGTATGATGATGAGAATACACGTCGTCGGTTCTCCTCTACATTTATTTTGCAGAGGATGATGATGATGTTGTGTGCTACTGCTGCTGCTGCTGTTATATAGGACAAAACCTTCATTTCTCGGAGCACATCGATTGCCTTTCCAACCTGTTAGCATGCACGCACACAATGAATGGCACCGCCACTTTGAATTACTAGTGACATATCATCTAGAGGTACTACGACTACTACAACTACTACTACTATTACTACTGTTACTTCAAATGTTAATACACGGTATTACTACCTGCCCTGATTCTTCGAGGGACTTTACCTAACATGAAATATACATCATCATCCTGTAAGTATGATAGCGTCTAAGCAACTACGAAGACGATGATATATAACACAAAGTTATTGGGTTGTTCCAATCACCATCCTCATCATTATTAATCATCATTTACTCACAGCTAATTTGTAGATTGCAGAACCCATTGTGACTCCCTGTTTCTTAGAGCTTTCAAATAACTAACAAGCGTAATACAGATACATACATTCAAATTGTAAAAAGACAGAAACAAAAAAAAAGGGAAAATATACAACTGACATCACGAGGACTTCAAAACGACGACGATGACGATGACGTTTGACTCCCCATTCTTCAAAATGGCGACCTAGACGACCTTAACAGCGCTGTTATAATTCCGTGTTATCATTACAAGACCGTGCATAACAACTTCCACTATCCGTGGAGCAGGTGCCTGATAGTATTCATAAGGCTTTATTCAATGGTGTTGATCATAACACATTCCTAACGGTAAGAGAGAAGATATGATGATGATGATGATGATGATGATGATGCTGATGATGATAACAGTACCAAATTCGTTTTTTCTGAACGATAATCCAATAGTTGATGAGCCTGAGTCGTCGATCGGACACCAATATATACAACAACTACAATTCACCATCATCTTCTTCCTCCCCTTCTTCTCCTTCAAATCCTCCTAATCCCATCATCATCATCATCATCATCATTACCATTTTCCCTCTGATGTTTATCATCATCTCTGATGAGCAATGGAGACGATGACAACAGCACTTATCATATTGCTACTACTACTACTACTACTACTACTACTACTATTACCCCTATGAAATCTTTGAGGTTCACGTAAGCCTTCGTTATCAACCTGTACCTACATATAATAATAACGATGGTGATGATGATGATAATGATGATCGATTAACTTCTTAGCAACAGACAGCAGCAGTAAAATGATTCAATTCTTCTTCTTTCAGCCACCCACCATCATCAAATTTCAAACTTAAAAATATCATGTTACTACCACGTGAGATGCTACTACTACTCCTCAAATAAAGGTTTTTTTTTTAGACATATAGTGATGATGATAATGATGATTATGATTATGATGATTATGATGATGATGATGATAATAGTGCTCTTTTATCATAATAGATAAATAAGTAAACAAATACATTTCCTGTGTTGGCTCGATACTATCTTTTAGGCGAATATCATCCCTTATGATCTCCCATCCTTCCACCATTCTTCTGAACATCATCTAAGTACAGCAGCAGCAGCACCACCACCACCACCATCACCAGTTGTGTATGGTAGAAGTAGAATAAGGAAACAACAATTGGGTGCTGCATGTATTCATACGTGATGATTAGCACAACTACCACCTTCGTATCCAATGTCTTCAATAAATCTTCGCATAGCTCCACTCGAAGGAAACTCTATTATCATTATTATTGTTGTTATCATTATTATTTTACTTTATAGTAATTGTTGTATCAGTATGATTAGTATGTTAAATATGCAGATCGTTGTGAATGGATGTATTCATTCACTCATCGGAGAGACTACTTTCTATTGAAGGAATCTTGAGCTACTACTACTACTACTACTACTACTAATACTAATACTATCTCTCTATTCTCGACGAAAACTAAATTGTGGACGGCCTCTCTCTCTCTCTCTCTCTCTCTCTCTCTCTCTCTTTTCTGCGAATTCGGGCTGCTGCTAGCACCGTAGGTCCCTTAGGATGGTTATCATCAGTGATAGATGAGAAGATATCCCAGGCCTCCTCAGCTTCATTGCTCTTACAGTATATCTTTTCGTAGCATAGTGGTAGTGGTGGTAGTAGGATAGTTAATAGTAGTACGTAGCAACGGCCACATAGTGTGAAAAGAGGCTGAAAAAGAAGAAGAAGAAGAAGAAGCTTCTAGAGAAGGTCTCTGATTGACTTCGTGACTACTACATACTAAGTGTGATGATGATGATGATGATGATGACAAAGAACAATCGGGGTGATGATAATAATAATGATGATGATGATGATGATAATGATGACAAAGAACAATCGGGGTGGTGGGCATGTTTCCCCCTTTTTCTTCTTTTTCTTATTCCTGCTCCTCCTCCTTTCTCACTGCTACTAAGCCATAATAATGCATACTACCTTGAGAAGCCTACTCTTCGTTTCCGAATCCACCTAAGATGATGATATTTGATGATGATTTATGGTGGGTGATGATATCTTGACGACATACAATTGTATGACCAAAAAGCTCTATCTCTCAATATGATGGTAATAATAAGGTGTTGATTCTATGGACGAAGACAATATGTGTAAGTACAATAACTACATACTCCTTTTCACTTCTTCTACTTTTCCGTCACAGTGGCTATAGCAGCAGCATGTTTGAATGTACCTCAATGCTAGATTTGTCCCGCATATACGCTATAATCGTTTCTGCCTGCATTATCAACATATGAGAGATTCGTCCAGAAAGTATTAAGATTTGATGATGATATTTGAGGTGATATGATTGGAGAGGGGAGAGGGGGGTGGGGCGATGGCGATTCTTTCTTTTTCAACGTTGAAATGTTTTGTTTTCCTCCTCCTCCTCTTCGTCGTCGTATAATGCCTATGTTCACTTATGTTGATATTGGCAAAGCTTATTTCACATCAAGGGATAGACCGACCTCCACCCCATCTTTGCATCGAGAAAGAATCTCATCGAGTACCCCCTATGGCCATCATCATGATTAAAACGATGATGATGATGACGATGATGATGATAAATGGGGTATTATTATTATTATCCGTAGGAACAACTGAGAAGTAGGAATTGTAGTGAATGATGATGATGATGATGATGATACCTTGGTCATGGTAGCATTCTCTCTGTCCAAATTTCTCAGCATTCTCTCGGCGCAATCCTTTTGCCCGTGATTGAGATATGAAGAGATTAGCAAGCCTTTATCCGAAACCGATGCATCTATGCCCTCTTTGTCCATCCAGTCTGTGCAGATGATGATGATGATGATGATGATGATGATAATGATGATCACATTTATGATAATTAGAATTAGATCAAGAAGATATTTAGATCAAGAAGATATTTTATTTCCAAGAAATCGAAGGCAGTATACTAAAAACAAGACGGATGTTTATTATTATTATTCTCAGCCCTAACAGCAGCACAAGTAAGCAGCAAACAACAGAACACACTGACGGAGCGACAAACCGACCCACACACAGTAGCAAACCATAATTATTAGTACCTAAGACTATCTCCACATCCTCTGGAGTTCCTGTTTTCCATTGTGACTGTAAACAAGCACGATATTCCTCCTCCTAATATAAGATATATTTGAATCATTCATCTTTGTACTTTGATAAAACAATGCGAAAAATAGGAAAAATCAACTTTACCCCAGGAACTTCCATCACATTTTCTTCATCATCGAAATCAGTATTCTCATCAATGTGATCCTCCATATGTCCTGACATCATCAAGGTTTGTTAGTAATTCTCTCTCTCTCTCTCTCCCTTTCTTGCTGTGTATGGCGGTGAGAGAATATTCCTTTATTCTTCGCCTGGTATTCTTATATCTCTCAATGAAGACAATTTGTGATCAGTTCGAAGCCTACGTAATAACTGCCGTGATGACTTGGCACCGAGAGAAGCTAGTATCTTGAGATATAAGCCCTGACAATTTGGGAACACCACACATTTAGATAATGCTGCTATTCTCATGCTACTTTTCATCACTACATACTTACAGGTGAGATGTCCGCTTTGGGAAGTTCGCACGCGAGGCACTGTGAATCTTGATCACTTTTGCCAACACCTTTTTGAGCATCATCTGTGCGTACATACAGAATCTGGATGTCATGTTTTAACCCAATTTAGAAATAAATTTTCGGGCACAACAGCATCATACTTGACGACAGGATAACAGTCAATTCTATTCACTTGAGAAGTAGTAGTTACATGTGAGGGCGTCTATGAAGTATTTTTCGCACTCAGCCTTTAAATCCTCTTTTCTTATAACTAATTATTTTCATAAAGAAAAATGGATAGTGTCGTGGCGGTGAAGGGATGGCAGACTGGAAGAAGAGAGGGGGGGGAGACCAAAACATACATTCCAAGGTGATGGAGACACTGGAGAATCCACATAGCAGCATGCATATTCCTACTACCCTCTTTCTGGTGCTTAACTTGCTGCTCCGCTCTCGCAGCAGCAACCCGTGCAAGCTCTTCAAGATTCGTTTCGAAGCGACTGTGTCGTTCCTTGGCACCATTGTTGTACAATGTAGTAGTCTCTAAGGTGTAAGGGGAAAATTAGCATCGAAGTTGTTTGATTTTTGACTGTCATCCAAACCTGGAACTTGAGTGAGATTTAACATGGTGGCAGGAACTATGCACGCCAAGAAGAAGACAGAGATGGTGACGATGATCATGATCATGAAGGGTGGGAGTCCAATAGAGTGAAAGTAGAGGAGTCGTTGTCGTCGGTAGGGTATAATCCGGATCATCGGTGGGTATGTGGTCGAGATGTGACGCTTGAAAAGTTGCAGCAGCAACCAAAGTGCAAGTCTACAAGTACTATACGCAGTGTGCTTTATCCATTTCTAGGGAAGAGGCCTCCTCCTTCGCGACACCGTGCTCTCTTTTCACTCATTATCACCATCTCCATCATCATTACCATCATTATCATCATTCCGAAGAAGAAAGCCTGTGTGTAGCAGCGGCAGCGGCAGATCGGGTGTCGTACTCTCGATGATGGTGGGGGTGGGTTAGTTCGTCACAGTTGTGCTCGCATATCGTATCGTAGTTGGATTCCAGTATCCTACGGCAACAACAACAACAATAACAACAACAACAACGACAACAACAACAACCACAACAACAACAACAAGGATGCGACTAGAATAACTAACCAACATATCCGTTATGGGACAACATCCACAAGTATGAAAATCACTTTGGTGTAGATCTAATGAGACAACATGGAAATCACTTCGGTGAAAAAACATAGCTGGGAAGTCAAGGATGCGAACAGAACAACTAACTAACTTGATGTACAAATACAAACCACTTGGAAGAATAATAATGAACATAAGAGGATAAATATTAAGACTTGTACTCTCACATATCTTAAGACCTACTCTCAACCACAAACTTGCGACATTGCAAAGATGCCATGCATGTTAATAATATTTTACCACTGAAATTTTGTCGGATGATGGAAAATAGATTCCGTTTTAGAAAAAGAATATGTTTCTATGTTCTTCGTTAGCACTAGCCACGGAAGATTGCACATTGTACAGAAGCCGGAGCTCTTCATCGGAAAGGATAATCACAATGGTGGACGTCATTCAGGCAGTTCTCTGTACACAGATCCTAAGCTGTCTGCCTTTAGACTGCAGTGTAATAATTATTTTCTTGTTGTTGAAAATCATATCCAGCCTTGATGCTCATCTTTGTTGGCTTCGGTCTCGGGTAAGCAAAATGTATTGACTGTCTGTCGGTTTGATTCTTAGAATACTATGTTCTAAATCCTTTTTAATTCAGAGCCACCATAAAGTACCAGGATGTACTGAAGTGCCTCCATGAGAAGCGGATAGCAACCTCGACAGGGGCTCTGACGCAATTCGGTTTGATGCCCTTGTTAGGATACTTCTACGCGAATGTTTTTCGTTTGAATAACGAGCACGCTATTGGATTAATGCTAATCGCCATGGCCCCTGGCGGCGTGACTACTAATCTTATCACTTATTGGTCGAATGGTGACGTGATGTTAAGTATCACAATGAGCGCGGTGTCAACTACATTGGCTTTCGGGATGATGCCGTTGCTCATCGAGGTGTACATCAATACAACGTTCACAGATGGTGGACTCAATATTCCGTACGAATTGATTGTAATAACTCTTCTTTTGCTTCTTGTTCCAACTGGGATCGGAGTTTTTATCCGCGCAAAGTCAGAAATTTGGGCCAAACGTTTGGAAAAATTTGGCTCCGTATTAGGAGTAATCTTCCTCTTTGTAGCACTTATTTGGGCTCTCCTCGCTGATTCCCATCTTCTTGATCAAAGTTTTGGCCTTTGGTGGTCCTGCGCAACTCTCCAAGTGATAGGTTGCTTCTTCGCATACGGTATTGCAGCCTTATTTGGACTTCGCCCTATTGCTCGACGAACAATAGGCATAGAGGCTGGAATTCAGAACTCAACACTCATAATTACTCTTATTGGGAACAGCTTCGACGATAAGGATGAACGCATCAAAGTTTTCACCCCTGTGTTTTTGTATAGCGTTTCGTACTTCTTCAATTCGATCTGGATTATGCTTTTCTTCCGATGGATTAGCAATGACGAGAAGGTCGAACAGGAAACTTCTGATGTTACCAATGGCAACAAAGATGGAGTGAAACTTGAGCAAGTTGTAACAGATATCAAGGTTGAAGGTAGCAAAGGGGAAGCAGGAACAGCATCGTCTCCATTGGATAGAGCAAGTTCCCTGGAAGGACCTTCCAGAGCATGATACTAAAAAAAACTCAACATCACTGAACATTTTTGTGTTTCCAAAAAACTTAAAGAAACACTACTCGATAATAAATCAATGAAGATCACTGTTACGAAGAACATGCGATGCATTGTTCTGGTGAATAATCGCATTTGAGTCGCGCTATTCATAGCTGTCACACCGCGTGTGCGCAAAATTGTGGGATGAGATGCATGCAGAGCTAGGCCGTTTGTAACTTGAGCACCATCGCAACGCACAGAGTCTTCGTTTTTGCAGGTCATGATTCTCGCTGTCCACAGCTCCACACTCTAGCACTGCTAGACTGACACACAGTCCAGACGAGCTCTAGCTCTGTGGAGCTTTGATGTGATTTGAGTCATTACATGCCATCGAAGACAATGTGTGCCCGCCAGGCCGAGCACGATGACCAAAAATCACACCGGTGTGCAAGAGCGAAGAACAACAAAGAGCCCAGGCAAAGAAAACAAAAAAGCATTCCCTGATTCAGGGAAACTTGCACCAGCTGTCACTGATCAGTGCAAGCAAGCGAACTGGCGGAAATCATTGGCCACGTTCGGATTCCCCAACAATTTAGTTCTGGCTCTGTCACCAAAGCGAATTGACAAGTTGCAGACCTTGAAAGGCCTTCACTTCCTTCAGTTTGCGGGCAACTTCTTGCAAGTGTGGGAGCGACCTGCAACACCGAGCTGACATTGTAGCGCGTACCACTACGCGGGCACAAGTCACGTGCGACAACAAAGGGGTTGTCGCGGATATAGAATATAGATAACGTAGATATTAATACAGCATAGGCACGTGGGTTCCGGCGGGACTCATGGCAGCACACCGGAAGTGTGCTGCCCCACGTGCGGCGGCATTCGCGAAAGCTTCGCGAATGATTACGCAGTGCACGATTTAATAAAAATATAATCTTTAATAAAAATAAACACAACTCTTCAAAAGGAAGCAAACGTGCCTTTCCCCCCCCCTGCCTACTTGTGCACGTAGCGCCTCGGCCTGTGAACACCTTACGCGCAACAACCTTTGGCTTCCACACACGGGAAACGATTTGACTAACAATGTCACAGCAGCTAGAAGAACAGCAGGACTTTGGCTCGCAGGCCGTGCAAGGGCACGAGCAGAAACAGGAAAGGAAGGGCGATACGGACGCTAAGGAAGGAGGAGGAACACCTCCACAGGCACCGCCGGGACCAGCACCCGGGATTAAGAAAGCAGATGCAGCAGCAGAGGCACTGGAGAACTTCTACGAGGCGGACGACGAGGACGTGGCCGCCGAAAGCAAGAAGGTCGTAATGGCATTACGAGCCTTGCGACCCAGGGCGAGCAACTACGCCAAACTGAAAGTATCGATAGAATACAAGTATCAGACACATGATGTTTGGGCAGCTATCATGCAGGACATCATGGATTACGAAGCAGACTTACCTCCAGAGTGGGCAGCTTTGTTTAGGAACGACGGGGGTCTGGGCGCCTCGCGGGGGACGACCCAGAGCACCGTCAAGCAGCAGCAGCCGGTACAGCGGAACACCCAGTTCATGTCTGTTAAAACAGCACCGGTTATGATAACGAAATACAACGGGAAAAGAGGTGAGGCAAGGAGGTGGTGGAAGAACGCTAGGAGTATACTCTGCGACTTTACCCCTAACCCCACCGAAAACGACAAGCTCAAATGGCTAGCTATAATAAAGCAAGCCATGGACCTTTACGAGACAGGCAGGACCCGGATCAGGCAGCTAGAGAAAATACACACTACAGTTAGTGGGCTACGAGACGTTGAGGCGATAATGAAGGCTTTTGTAAATGAACAGGATGCTAACTCCCTACCCCAGGCTATTAGAAAATACAGAGCAATGATGCAGCATGAGAGAGAACCTGTTAGAGACTTTGCCACGCGCTTCCAGGATATGATCGACGAACTACATGATTTTAATTACAACACAGGTGATGATCAGGCAAGGTTTGAAGAGTTCAAGTTAAAGATAAAGGAATCCACTTACGTTACGGAGAAAGGCTACACCACGATGGAGGCAGCAGTGCAGGCTATATCCCTACGCGAGCAGGAGCAGGACCGCAAGTTTACCAGCCCTAAGGTACCTGGCATAGGAAACATTAACGCTATTAAGCCGCAGCGAGACTGGTACAAGGACAGGGAAGGTAACCGACGTTGCGGATACTGCTCACGTAAAGGGAAACACACCGCTAAAGACTGCAGAGACAGGAAAGAAGGACGACCCAGGATGACGATCAGGCAGCTCAACGAACACTACGAGAAGTTAAAGAGAAAGAAAGGCAGAGGACAAGGATATAACAACAGCAAATGGCAAGGCAGCAACAACGGGAAGAACAATAAATATAAGAACAAAAAGCAGAACAGTATCAATGCTATACAGCAGCAGATAAACGGAATATTAGATCACCTTAAGCAGGCGCCGACGAAGACAGCAGTACCAGCAACGCAGGACCAAGACAAGCCCATGACCCTAGACGACATAAAGAACTTAGGAGTATGCAACATTAATGACGAAGACGCTAACAGGACTATCAAAGTTGCTATGACCAAGGTTAAAGTTAAAGACAGCTACGGAGACTACAAGAAACTACCTGCCCTTTGGGATAGTGGCAGCATGCCGAAGTCCTTCATAAGCCTAAGCACAGTAAGAAGGTTAGGACTATTGGATCAAGTGACTAAGAAAGAACGTAAATATGCTCAAGCAGACGGAAGCTCTTCCATGAAGACCGTCGGTGAGCTAATGCTAAAGCTACAGATACCTGGCAGCGACGCGGAGACCCAAATCAAGACCCGAGTAGCCATGACTTTATCCATGGAACTACTCCTCGGACAGGATGCCCTAGAAAAATTAGGGGGGATCATATCATTCTACAATCACAAGATATACTTTGCTAAGTTGCCAAAGAAGTCAGGCAGGACCATCAGCCAGAACATGATACGGCTTGACGAGTGGACCTCTGAGTCAAGCGTTAATGCGTTAGAGTTTATGGACCTAGCGGACAACAAGCTACCTACACCTACCGAGCTACGGAAGAAGAACCCCGGCAAGACCATCCGACAGATAACGGAGCTACTGGACAAGACCCCCCCAGCTGATGATTGGGATATCGACAAAGGCAAAAAGTACATTAATAAAATATTAAACGAGAAGTACTCTGACATCACCAAGCCGACGACGAAGCCCTCCAGCAAGCTTACCCCAGTAAAGATCGAGCTAAAGAAGGGATACGAAGAGTGCATCATCAATGACCCAGAACATAGGCGACCGGAAGCGGACTGGGAAAAGATAGAGTGGCAGATCAATGAATGGGCAAAGGAAGGGAAGATAGAGCCAAGCAACTCACCATGGAACGTGAGACATGTGCTAGCTAAGAAACCTACTTACCCTTTCTTCCGCCTGGCGCACAACTTCATCCGCCACAACCGAGTAATAAAGAGGATCCAGACACCTACACCAAGGATAGATGACGTTATTGAACACGTCATAGGATACAAATACTACTCTTCCCTAGATAAAAATGAATCATACATGCAGACACCCATCCACAAAACCTCCCGCCCCATTACCGCGTTCTCCAGCAGGCACAGGAAGTGGCACTTCGTCGTATTCCCTTACGGCCTAAGCATATCAGGGGATGCGTTCAGTAGTCAGAACTACAGGGCATACACACATGATGGGATGGCGTCTGTGTTGTGGGTGTTTGTGTTTGTGTATGTGGATGATGACATAATATGTACCAACACAGTCGTCGCTCAGATCTTCCTCCTGGAAAATATATTTATTAGGTTTGCACACTTCGGTTTTACTATTAGACTGCAGAAGTGTACATTCCTAGCTACAAGAATCAAGTGGTGTGGATATTACCTGGAGCAAGGCCGCATCACCCCAAACCCCGAGAAAGTAGCAGCACTACAGCAAGCCCCTAAACCTAAGAATGCAAAGGAGTTAAAGTCATTCTTGCAGACTGCAGCTTGGATACTACGTAGGTTCTCCCCTACCTACGCTAGGACTGCAGCTGCTTTTACTACTGCTTACCGGAAGGAGAACTCTGTAGGCCTCAGCTTCGCTAAGGTGTGGGCCAAGGCTGGCCTTGATGCCCACTTCGATAACCTAATAAAGTTATGCAGCAACACCCTATTGAATGCTAAGCTAGACACTACTAGACCAGCTACCCTATGGACAGACTGGTCTAAGCTAGGTATGGCTGCTGTACTTACCCAAGACCAGCAGATCATACGGGTGTGGGGCAGGGCCTGCACAGCAGCTGAGGCCAAGTACAGCCCTACAAAAGGAGAGTATAAAGCCATGACTGAGGCGCAGAGGAAACTAAGATACTACCTGCTGTCGGTGCCCAGCTTCACCTTAATGACTGACCACAAGCCCCTCCTAGGCATCGACCGCAAGCTCGAAGCGCCTAACGATGAGTATGCAGCTATGAGGGCGGACACGGAAGAGTTTAGGGACAAGAGGACAGTGGTCTACGCACCAGGAGACAAGCAGCTTGCTGACTATTTCAGCAGGCTGTTCGAAAAGAAAGTCCCTACCCAGGTCACCCCTATGGTTAACGCGATTACCTTCGAGGACGGCGACTTCCTGCCTGAGCCAGAGGAGCTCCAGCACCTTCAAGAACACCTGGATAAATACAAACACAAGCATGAGGTACTTAGTGATAGGATATATGTATACACTAATAATGTTAGGCGTACCTACGTGCCACGGCGGACCAGGGGAGCCCTTCTCTTTACCGCCCATGGACCTGCACACGTAGGAGAAAACCATATCACTGCTCTACTCTACCATTACTACTGGCCCTACAAGCTAAAAGAGATAAGGACATACCTGCGTGGCTGCAGGTGCTCCAGCTTGAAGGCGGCAGGCGTCGCCACCAAGGAGTCCAGCAAGAGCCGTGCATCTAAGAAAATCAAAGCAAGGAACTTCTTAGATATCGTGCAAATTGATGTTTATAAGTACGATGGCTATCACTACCTTACCTTCGTTGATGTGGCCACTGGAAAGTGCTGGGTTAAAAAGATTATCAAGGTCAACGTTGCTAAGAAGAACAAAGGCTTATATAAGCAGAGGCTTACTAACTGCTACCGTACCTGGGAGTCTGAGCTCCAGGCTATCCCTGATGAAGTTAGCATAAACAAGATACCAAAGAAGTTACATGTGGATAATGAGACCTCTCTTCTACAGCTACCACACCCTAATATTGATGCCTCACCTGTATACTATGCCCAGTCCAACTCCAAGGTAGAGCGACTCCACCGCACCTTGGCCAACCTAAGCAGGATAAATAGCACCACACCAGACAAGATACAAGGGTTAGTAAACGACACCTTCACGTCTGGGGGAGGTATCAAGGATAAGGAGAGGGAAGAAGGCGACGACAACGACGACGATACCGAGAGCGAAGACGAGAAGGTCCCGTACGATGGCCGAGTTCTAAAGGAAGGACAGTATGTTAGGGCCAAGGTAAATCTGAGATCGAGAAATAAACAAGACCCCTTCTGGGGTGGCGTTGCAAAGGTTACCGAGAGGAAGGGGAGGAAGCAGTACTACATCTATGATGGGAACAGGGTCACCTTGCGCCACATCAGTCACCTAAAGAATTATGATATCGGTGAGAAGCTCCTAGAGGATGTTAAAGTAAACCCTACTGTGTGGGAGCGAGCAATGCCTTGTTTAGGACCCCGACCTAAGTTCGATGTGGAATATGGAAACAATAAGGTCAGGGTGAACGACGATTGGCGCATGAAGATTGTCTATCTAGGCTACCCTGGATTACGAAATATGGAGAGGGTAGCTATGAAAATAAAGGACGGAAAATATCAGCTACTCTACCTAGCTGTTCCCGACTTACCCTTTGAGCACTGGTATAAGGTCCTGGGGGACCTTGATGCAGAGGGCTGGTATGGACACGAACCTAAGGACGAAGGTGAGTTCTGGGTAAGCGACAAAGGAGATAAGGTTAGAGAGGAATCTATTACCTGGTGGTTGGTGAAGTTCCGAAAGCGATGAAGGTCTAAGGGAATAAGGAAGGAAGGAAGGAGCAACGTGACTTGGGGGAGGTGTAGCGCGTACCACTACGCGGGCACAAGTCACGTGCGACAACAAAGGGGTTGTCGCGGATATAGAATATAGATAACGTAGATATTAATACAGCATAGGCACGTGGGTTCCGGCGGGACTCATGGCAGCACACCGGAAGTGTGCTGCCCCACGTGCGGCGGCATTCGCGAAAGCTTCGCGAATGATTACGCAGTGCACGATTTAATAAAAATATAATCTTTAATAAAAATAAACACAACTCTTCAAAAGGAAGCAAACGTGCCTTTCCCCCCCCCTGCCTACTTGTGCACGTAGCGCCTCGGCCTGTGAACACCTTACGCGCAACAACATGGCGAGCGCCTGTGCCTCCAGGCCTGTCGCCTGCCGCTGTGTGTGTGTCACACACCACCTCAAGCGTTGTCCACACTGGTCTTCGTTCGACAAAGCGAAAAGAACAATGCGCTGCGCATCGATGGACTTTCATGGTTTGGTTCAGGTTCAAGATGCAGATGGGTGAAAAAGAAAAAATGGTGAATGAGTGAAACATGATTCATTTCGAGGAGTTGCAGCATTTTTGGATTTATGAGTTGGCTTGCACCTCAATTTTTGTGAACTTGCAAGTCTCAGTGGTAAAATGGCCTTGGTCACATCGAAAAATAACAAAAAGGCGCAAACACCGGCAGCACCAATCCAATTCATGGCTCACCTCTGTCCCCCCTTTAGCGTACAAACTGTTGAGAAGTTAATAGCTAAAAAGTAAGCTCTCTCGCAGCACTCTCCTCAGATTAGGTTTACAAAATCCTTTGTTATGAATTAAGTTCTCACATTAAGAATTGAGAATGTAAATACTAACCTGCAACAGCATGTCGGTTCAAAACGGGGTCAACATAGCAAACATGTTTCTCCCTACTCCCAAAGCGAATGCTAATGACAACGTTCCCGATGCGTTAAAGGAAGTTAGAATGACATTTGACAAACTCAAAGAGGATAGCCGCGAGCTTCTGGACCTATGGATGAAACGTGAAAGTCACTCAAAAGAAGAAAATCGATACATTTGGGCTATTTTCAATAAGGTGTAAAATGATGGAGTGACGATAGGTTCTTGCATCAATGAATACCTATTTATCTGTAAATAATAAGGTTGACTGCTTCGATCCATCTCATGTTGTAATGGAAGATGGAGACATACAACTGCTTCGAGAACTTTATGCAAAGGTCAATTCTTGTTGAAATCTGGAATTGGGCTTGTGTCAAAGTCTAAATATTTTGTTTCAGTTGCATGCCTGCAAAGCTAAGTTCACTGATCTTGCGATCTCGCCCATTGTTACGTTTTTGCGGAGCCATTTTCAGCGTATCGAAACTTTCCACGCATTGGTTGTCCCCTTTTTTATCGCTAGAAAAACATTACAGAGGCAATTATTTCTCTCTTTTAATGTAGGACCAAAATTGCAAAGACACATTAGATGCCTTGAGGGAAAAGGAAAAGGTATTACGTCACAACCAGCAGTATGGATGGGAGGTGAATTTTAACATTCTAGGCCTTCAACATCTTATCAAAGCGAAAGGCGGATAGAAAATCCGCGAGGACAATGGATGCAATGCAAAAATTACAGGTATCACGGCGCATGCCTTCTTGTTGTATCGGACTGTTCAGAAAGACAATATCAGGATGCCCAAAGCGAGCACGATATTGCGATGTTGGATTTCATGAAAAGTGTGAAGGTAATTTGGTGCAGAAAGTCTTTACTCTGTTCTGATCTTTTGACCTAGTTAGCAATTTAAACTTAGGACTCCCAGTCAGAAATGGCATTCCACTATTTCAGGCTTGTTTGCAAGCATGCTCTTAAGCAATTGGATGAGTATAGTGATTTTCAATTACAGTTTTATTATAAAAGGATGTTCTTTTATAATGTAGCAAAAATGACATTTGCACAGGTTTGGAAAAGGCCATGAACTACTCATGAGCACTAGTAAGATTCTTATGGAATATGATGGTTTAATAACTGCAAAGGAAAATGCATACCATGAAATTAAAAAATCCAAGGACTTGCAGGTAGTGAATGATAAACAGGATTCCTTGCATCTAGTGTATTTCTCTTTTTGTTCAAATTTTAGATTAAACAACTCCGGGATTTAACATCAAACGACTCTAAGATTATGAACAAGAAAGTGAGCATTCAACCATGATTACAAAGCATGTTTGCAAAGGCTATAAGTTGACCTGTTGATCATAGGTATTTTTGGCTACTGTTAAGACTATGATCCAACCGGATTGTCCACCTCTATATGAGGGCGAGATAGTTTGCATCTCGCAAAGGTGGTTGTTATAATCTATGAACTTAGCACCGATTGATACAATTTTTTTAGCTACGTCATCTACGTTTATAACCAACGCTTCACTGGAGGAATTCTATTTGTGACCAACTGCCGTTTGATATTCTTACCGTACACGGTTAAGGTAAAAACGCTAAAATTTCAAAATGAATTGAAATACCAATACAAAAGAGTTGGTCGAATAACCCCCAAAACTACTCTACAATCTTATAAAAACTTAGATTACCGGAGAGGAAGATGAAACTTTACCATGGCTACAGCATGACGTTATTGAGTGGGAATAAAATTCATGATTGCTGAAACTTCATTTTGATAACTGGTCTAAATTCGCATACAGATCGTCAATGAATCCCAAGCCATGGTTTTCAGTAGCCTTCGGGTCCATCGGTACGCTTCTTCTTCGCATATTGTTCATTTTTTGTTTCATTATGCCACTTAAAATACAGGATCTATAGATTGTTTTGGGAAGGATTTGTTGACCATTTCAGATAAGGTCGTTCCAATTTTAATTCTATCATCTTGTTGATCTTACTATCATACTTTTAGCATCTTGCAACGTACTTGATATCTTTTCGTCATACAAGGTCCTTTCCATCACAGTTATTCATACCAATGAAAGTTGTCACAATATTCGTCTTGCCAAAATACAGTGTCAAAGTATCAGAATTTCGATTGGTACTATCCCCGATAGTATGGGGCAAGATTGCCTCCCTCGATAAGAAAACATCGAATCTGGAAGAATCTTCAAAGTCAAAGGTTGAACAGTAAAAAGTAAACTGAATTAATATAAAACAAAAGCTACTACGTTTACAGGAGAAATATGCAGTTTTTGCAACCACTCACGCCAAGGTAAGCACTTGAATTCTTTGTATGAAATACATATATTTGCCATTTTATTAATCAGGCTGTGTCAGAAAATAAATTTACTAGTGATAGTTGGTTTGATCCGCGTAATGATTATTATCGACTGCGAATGGACAATAGTGACGGAAAGGTAAATTTTTATTCACAGTTTTCTTGTCCCTTGAGGACTGATATTTATTTATCACATCAGTCAACAGAATGGACATTGGTACACAACGTTGGATTTAAGCTTTCTCCAACATACCCCGAAGTAAGTTGCGACGAAGTTTTGTTGTGGTCATAGTGGAAAAAGTAATATTTGAACATGCTTAGTGGTTTGTGGTCCCAGCCCTTGCATCTTATGATCTAATCAAAGAAGTGGTGAGCATACAATGAAAATTGAATTCGTTAGAGAATGTAGTTTATCAAGATCGATCCTAAAAGTTTCATGTAATTGCTTCCCTTTTTAAGTCGCACTTTCGAAGAAAAGAAAGACTTCCTGCAGCAATGTGGTGTCGGAGGTACAATCATTGCATCGTTTCTAGTTACATCTCGGAGGGGCTATATCAAAGTCAGTAACGCTATCATTTTGCTCTTTCATTGGTGAAATATGAATTGACTCGTAGTTCATACATGCAGAAGAGGAAAATGATCTTGGTGTACCAGCTACTCCAGCAATATATAGATGCTCTCAGCCTCGTCCTGGGTTGTATTGGGCTCGATCAAAAGCTGATGAGAAATATCTTCGTACGGTTCATTCAGTTTATATATATATATATATATATATATATATAGTATTTATATTTTAAATTTAATTCATCATTTGATAGAAATTATTGGAAGATCTGTGAACTCTAAAAGTTCGGAAACTAAGACTGTGTACATTCTGGACTGCAGACCAAAGGCATGCTAATAAAAATTTTTTAATAAGAATATGTTACATATAAATATAGGATTTTGAAAGCGCAGAAGATAAATAACATCACTTTCATAGGCCAACGCAATAGCAAATTTAGCTCGAGGAGGAGGCTGGGAATCGAAGTAGAACTTTACTTTTGGATGTGTACGTGTGTAGTATGTAATTGTGTGTAATGTTAGGTCTTATTACAAGAACTGGTATTACGCTTCTACATCGTGAAATAAATTATATGTAGCTGATACTAATATTTTTGAAAATAAGCTCAATAGATTTCTTGAACATTGAGAACATCCATGTAGTGCGGGATTCTTTCAAGGAACTAAAATCGGTGAAATGAGCTAATTAGCAAACTAATGCATGGAAAAACAGGCTAAATTTGTTGAAACAGTTTTTAAAATATCAAAATATCTTCTTCGCACTAGCTTTTCGACAATCTACCGAGTGAAAAGGGAAGACCAGCCGTCATTCAAGGCAGCACTGAAAGCAGCAATGTCGCAACCAATAGGTGAAGCATGACTACAAATTCAATATTGATTTCTGATTGCCCACTTGGTATTTCTACATGGCATGACTTCATATCAGATACAAAATAATTATTAAAACGTTATCTGGTGGACACGCGAGTTGGTTTTCGCATCTTTCAACTATAATTGCTGGGGCTGTAAGGTCAAATTAAGGGTTCCGAAGATTGCGATTAGGTAATATGAAAATCTGATAGGATTGTGGAAGTCATCATCGAAAAACAGTCCAGTGTAGTTCTTCATTGCTCTGATGGTTGGGATCGAACTCCTCAGGTTTGAATAGTTCTGATGGAAATTCAAATTTGAAGAAACTAATTATTGTGAGATAAAAAGGTTTCCGCTCTAGCACAAATCCTTCTTGACCCATACTACCGTACTATGCATGGGATGGCGTACCTGATAGAGAAAGAATGGATTTCGTTTGGTACGATTGGTTATTGAAGTTATTCTAGAAGAGTATCAATTAATTTAATGTATTGAAGGTCACAAGTTTGCTCGGCGATATGGGCATGGAAACAAAAGGAAGAAAGTTGGTGATACCCAGGTTATCTTTATCGGACAAAAGACATTTTGCTCTGCCGTACAACATTCAATAAAATGAGTAAAATTTGAATTAGCGAAGTCCAGTTTTTATTCAGTGGCTTGATTGTGTATATCAATTATTGCACCAATTTCCAGAGTCTTTTGAGGTAGGTTGAAACACCCCACCTACACAAGTACCTGTTTATCACGTTTGCTATGAAATATGTGGTGTAGTTCAACGCTGAATTCCTGTCCGGATTGGCGGAACATGTGCATTCTTGTATCTTTGGGAATTTCCTCTGTGATAGCGAGGTATGGTGTTATTCGTTGTTAGTACAGAATAGTTGCAGCGATATTCATTATTTAGGCTGAGAGATCTAGAACTAAAATTCGAAGTCGAAGCTTGTCAATATGGCAGTTGTTGTGCAATAGCTCCAAATTCAAGAATGAAAACTTTAAGGCATCATCAGACACTGAGGTCTTAGCATTTACCTTTGGGAAGTAATAGCACAGATATTCCATTTTCATTAGGTACTCAAAGCAAATTATTCTCCAGGGGTCTTTGTACTTTTTCTACCTTTGTATCGCCGATGGGATACCTCAAGGTAAAATTTGTACTCAGTACCATTTACCTATCACTTGAGAATGATGTATAGGCGTCCAAGACCTTTACCAACTCCGTCCTCTATCTACATACAAGCTCCCAAAATAATGGTTAGTTTACGTCACAAGTTCGAAAATCCAAAACTGATATTTTCATACATGGAAATCTAGGGCCACACAAGATACAGAAACATAAGTGTTTCGTCCCAAATTACAGAAGACGGCAGAAAACACTTGTTCGTTGATCCGACAGACAGCGTAATTTATGTTACTTTGAGTCTATGTCTCTCTGAAATTATTTTACAATTTTTTTGCTCTCATAGTTACTGTTTCCTGTTTTTTGTATGTGAGAATTTAGTTATTTGTGATGATCCAAATGCCATGAATTCATTAAAAAATTTCTATCTCAACGATATTTGCAGCCACAAATATCCAAAGGTTTAACACCCGGAACTGAAACCTCTACTTCGCTGTCGTCTGTGTTAACAAGTACAAAAGGAATGCGAAATATATTGAATTTAAAGAACCGCAGGCGTTTGATGTCTTTAAATACAATGTCCATTGCTCTGAAAGATCAAGACAGCAAGAACCGTCGGGGAGAGTGAGCCTATAGCTCTAAAAGAAATAATGCAGTTTTAATTTCATAATCTGAAAAACTATTTTAGGGTCTCAAGAAATCGTGAGGTTCTCAGATCTGAATGGATGGAGGCAGAAAATGTACCGCATACTTAAAAACTAACCCAAGAAAATGTAAGAGCATGAAATATTGCTGATACAGGGAAATCCGAATGATCTTTTGGAAGCTCGCAGAAATTCAGAAGGATTACTTGTCTCTATGAGTGCGGTAAATGTGTAAAGATAACCGAGGTAACTTTTGTTACAGCCTAATTCAAGATGATTCGTCATTCAAGGTGAAGGTTGATGCTTTGGGCAAACTGGATGAGATCATAAATCTTGCTATGGAGGTAGAACGCCGTTACAATATACCGTTCGCAAGCTTAATAACCTCAAATTAGATGCGAAAGCATGTGCAGGAATACGATGGAGAAACTTCATCAGTAAAAGTCTGACTTAAATTTCCTCTGAGCATTTGGGATGAAGTTAGATTGATGACAAATATTACTTGGAAGGTTGCACATACATGGCTAGATAAAGCTTATAGAAAGGTACTTTTTCTCGATATGGCACACTATGATGTTGTAAATAGATTGCGAATGACAGAGAAATCTAATGTGCCTGTCACATGTTATATTAATGATCCTTAATACCAAACCCATGCACTTTCTTTTTAAATTTGGGTGAAACCACTACTACTTACATCAACAACTACAAATGATGATTAGCTTGATTGTGCTTCGATGGCAATCGTCTTGGCTGAATCTCGATCTCCCATGGACGACGGCAAGTCTGTCGCCTATTCTGTTGCTTCTTGCCCGTCTCCAGCCTCTCCAAACACTTGCACAGCTAACTCGACTATGAAGAGCCGATTAATTATGAATAAGAACTATACCAATTACTTGGCGGACCCACAGTATCGTCCAGGCACACCACCTTCGAATGCATCAACCCCTCGAGGAAGTACGCATGATCATCGCCCAGTGTCACCATTGAGCACCAGTGGAAGAAATCTCCACACGCCTTGGAGCGGGAGATCTTCGCCAACACTGCCTGTGTCATCTTTCCCTCTCACAATGATCACTGTACCTGAATCACCCGTGTCATCGTCTACCATGGTAACACCTGCTTCTCCTGTGTCGCCGACGTGGAGCAACAGTGGTCATAGTCCCAAGATACCAAAAGCAAAAGGAATGAGAACACATCGTTCTCACCGTGAAGCAAATGTTGGCAAGCGTGCACCACATCATCATCGAAGAAAAAGCTCCTTTACATTTCCCGTAGAAAGACTTACGCTATCTTCCAACGTTGGAAACGAAACAAAGTTCCTTTCAAACTCAAGATTCGTACCTGGTGGCAATGAAGTGCCCTCATTGATTCAAGGCAATCCCTCGTATGGTCTCAAGTCATCGTTGTCCACTCTGCAACGCTCATCAAAGGCTGAAACGGATTATCCTGTTCAGCATCGCAAAATGCCGCCACCACCACCTCCAAGAAATCACAAAAAAAAACTGCGGCAACCTGCTGAAGATTCCATGTCTCGAGTAACTGATGATGGAACAGTTCCAGATGAAGCTATGCTGCCGCAGGTGAGTTCAAGATTGAGCTTTGATGAAGTTTAAATTATTGTTATCAATCGTCAATGAAGAATTTTGCACTTCATTATGTCAATGCCACAAACGCTAAGGTAAAAGTGATAGCAGCAGTGTGTAAATGCTTCATCATGTTGAAAAAACATGCATTGAGTGTCTAAATCTGCGACATGCGCGTCTGGTCGCCCATCTGTTCCTTCAACCTTTTTCTGAAAGCTGCAGATGATGCGTGTGATGGAAAGTCACATTCTTGTGATGACGATGTCGGTGATCTAGATTTGTCTGAACATGCAGGTAAGCAGTGTTGTGGTTGCTGCACTTGTGCTTCAACCCGCTGTTGTTCTGTTTTTTTGTACGATGGTGCGACATGCTAGGCCATCTAGTCATGCTGCCAGCCATGCTAGCATGCTAGCATGCTAGCATGCTAGCATGGTCTAGTGGTGGACAATGCACGTGTGCATTGGACATGGACCACATCTGCGCAGACGACCAAGAAACACATGGAAAACATGTCAACTTCATTCTGCCCTGCCAACCTGTCCACCACGTGTATGTAGTTCTAGAGCTGGGAACATGCTGTCTGATGTTGCATGCATCACCACAATGACAACCGCTAGACCGGATCAAACAGCTTCCGATGGTAATGCTCGCGACGACAATGAACAACGAACGATGAATGCGCGCGATGAGATGTGTCAATGACATTGTGATGAGCTAGAGAACATCTTCCCGCCAGGACTGTTCCATCTTGCTAGCTTGTGCAGCAATGATACATAATGCAGGCAGCAACAATGACTTAGCTTGTACACAATGTGCATGCCTATCTGCTACAAGTCTGCTATCCTTGAATGCGCTGTACATGAGCCCAAGGCGTTTGTATGCAACATGTGTAATAACGAGAATTCACTACCAATTCAAACTGGCAGTGTTTTAGTGGTAATAGGCACATCATATGCCATCCCTGCATCCCTCCACAGCCGCACACTAGCGACACGAATTATAGAATGACCTAGCAACTTGCATTGGAACAGTTACAATGAGCCTAGAACTCTGAGTTTTACTGTCCTATCTTAATCAATGTCGCATTCAGCGGTGGCAGTGACCAGAATCGATTACCAGTATCGCTCCTGCTCAAACTTCAAAGAAATAGCACTGGCGCACGCAAGTCGGTCAATAATTGTCCACAACAGTGACAATCGACTGTGATATTCATTATTCGTTTTCATTCGTCATATTTCTAATTCGTTGGAGTTCACTGAGGTATTCCCTGAGAAACGATATACATTTCACTTCTCATAAGGTTGCTTAAATTGTAATGGTAGGCACGTCATTTTTATATCTTGATCGCTTACGCGTATGCCATCTCTTCTGAAGGAAAGAGTCCGAGATACATATTCTCCCCATTGATAGACACTTGCGCTCTCCAAGAAAGGACTCCTGACTGCCGACATATAAAATTTCATGAACAATTTAATTCAAAGTGAGATGTGTAACCATTACTGGGGATATATATCTCGATACTCCCTTAAACTTTGAGGTAAATCCTGATGTCCTGCTCGTTGCGTTGCGACCTGATGTGTGAGATTGGGAGGCACGGCTATGCACCTATGCATTATTTGTGAATTATTCAAAAATGATCGATTTTATGAGGCAACAACGTGGCTAATATTTTACATTCTTCAAGTGTCTCTTCAAGGATTGATTGAGTCCGAAGTCCCTTTGACATAGCGAGCAATTGTACCTGCTTTTCATCATTAGTACCGTCGTCGTCAAAAGACAGGTAAATTCTTGGCAGTATACCTTACATTACGATGAATGGAGATTTGGTGTCTCCTAAGATTGCCTCTGTAGCAAGTTTTCCCACATTCAAAGCATCGAACGCGTTTAAGTCGTTGCTCCATGTCCACCCCGGATGCAACACAATCCCCTCCGAGTAACAAAACCATCACCGCATTCGGCAAGGCTGAAAAAGCAAGCCCTTTCTTTGTTTGCATTCCTTTCCTTCATGCGTAGTTCACCCTATCGCTCCATCTTTTGGGGGATAGGACAAAAAAGTCAAAACGAGCAGGCCTGAGACAGCCTTCCTGTGACCATCGGTTATTCCATTTCCTGAAGAAAATAACAGGTAGAAACTTATTTATCCTTGTTTTATCCATGCTCATCGATTCTTTCTTTCTTCTTCAACTTTGGTTATTTTCAATGGTATTAAGAGTGAATAGGAAGGAGGTTATTTATCCCTATTTTATCGAGACTCTTGTCCCTTCCTTCTTCTTCAATTTCGGTTGTTTTGAATGTTATTAGGTGGGAATAATTAGGATTTTATTTATCTCTATTTTATCTAAACTCTTGCACCCTGCAACCTGTTCCAGCCCAAAAATGTGTAATTTCACACAGAGACATGACATAGTGCATTAAATTGTGATGAAACCGTGGGCATTTTGGAGATTCTGCCAAGGATATAAACTAAAAAGGCTGACGACGACGACTACGCGACCCCCGTACCAACGCCAGAGTTGCACTTAGAAGATAGTCGAACAATAATGGGGGAACAAAAGCAAACTTCGAAGTTTTTCAGATCTGTGTTTTGGAAGGATGATAAATTGAACCTGGTGGATCAACCAAAGCTTCCAGCTTCTTTTGAAATCGTAACCTGCTCCACAGTGAAGGAGACCGCAAAGTGCATCAACACTATGGTTGTCAGAGGTGCTCCCGCTATTGGAGCAGCAGGTGCTTATGGAATGTTCCTGGCTGTTCAAAAGAAGGACTTCAAAACCGAAGAGGAATTGTTAGAAGAATTGAAGCAGGCAAAAGAGATGCTTGATGCTGCACGACCCACTGCTGTTAACTTGAGTTGGGCTACCCACCGAATTCTTGAGCACATGAGCGCATGTAAGTCCAAAGGCATGAAAATGGAGGAATTGCGAAAGGGGGTGTTGGTGGAAGCAGAAAGAATCTGCGATGAAGATGTACAGATTAATAAGCGCTTGGGTAAATTCGGCGCTGACCTCATCCCTGGTGGAACGTCTGAGAAGCCAACAAATTTGTTGCATCATTGTAATACTGGACGATTAGCAACTGTGGATTACGGAACTGCTTTAGGTATCATATATACCTTACAAGAGCAGAAGAAAAATATTCATGTTTACGTGGACGAGACACGCCCACGGCTTCAAGGTGCCCGGCTTACTGCGTGGGAGTTGAAACAGGCTGGTATCCCGCAGCATCTTATCGTAGATTCAGCTTCCGGGTTCTTGATGCGTAAAGGCCAAATTGATGTGTGCGTATTTGGAGCAGACAGAGTCACTGCTAATGGCGATGTTGCTAACAAAATTGGAACCTACAATTTATCAGTTGTCGCGAAAGAAAACAACGTGAAAGTGTACTGTGCATGCCCCACGAGTACCATAGACCTTACCTTGAAATCTGGCGATGAGATTGAAATTGAACAAAGGGGAGGAGAAGAAGTAACAGGGTTGACAATTGACTCTACAGGAGGCTGTATCGCTCCCGAGGGTGTACCAGTTTGCAATTTTGCTTTTGACGTTACGCCGGCAAAATACGTTGACGCAATTGTTACCGAAGAGATGGTCTGTTATCCACCCTATGAGAAGAGTCTTCCACAAGCTGTAGAATTAGCGAAGAAGCGACGTGAAACTAAGGCAAGTAAATAGGTTTTCATTTGACCCGGTTTGCACAACATGCAGATCAGCGCAATACACACCTAGACACACATACAGAGACACACGCATGGGTATCGTGCTCCATTTGGGATTATGTCGTGGTGTGTACCTGCCAGCACAGACGTTCTTGTTTGCATATCACCAATGTTACATCATTATGACACATCTAGACATGGTGGGCAAATAGCCTATACTAGTACAGGGCTCTTTGTGTGTGCCTTCCCTTAACCACATCTGTACTTGTTCGTTCATCTGCATTAATTTTACGTACATGTGGATCTATCGTAACTACACGTGTAATGACTACAGATGTGCTACACGTGTAGTACACACAAGTAGCCTATAGGGCTCTTTTTTGGGCGCTCATTGATCGGACATCATCGATCCTGAAAGAAGCCGAACGCATTTGCTTGTTGACTGATGGCACATTCGTGCTGTCACATCTTAAGCCATGCATGTTGCATGAGTGGAACAATGTGATTGCAATGCAAGCTGTGAGTGCAGAATTTCTTGGGCACGCGAGTACGTACATGCATTGCACTATTGCACCCACTGCTATAGACAGAGTCGTTGCCGAGTCAGCAGGCTAGCTAGCCTAGCTTGTTGCATGCGGTCGATGGTGTGCTCAAATAATGCGCATGTCTAGATGTAGTGTCATGTTCTGTGCAACATTTTTCACTGCAAATGTCTAAGTCTGGAAGTGTCTGTGCAACCTGGACCTAGCTGTCACTAGTGTTATGGCGATGTGTGATACGGCAAGCTGGTTAATACGAACACATTCGCTACCCTGGGGCTATGTGTGCATGCACGAAGAGTTACAGCATGGTTCATGGTCAAGTAGTTTTTGTAGTTTTCATTCACCTAACATTTGCTGCCACTAATATAACACTTTATCTCGTTATCTATTTCAGCTTCAGTAAGCCCTTCCACATAACCTACCATAATGTAAATGTTTTGCACATATGACATACACACACCGGGATTAAACATTGGTTGTAGCAGAGAAAAGCAAGAATTCTACACAGACTAAAATGAGACTCCACCGGTGGCATCTTGAAATGTTGCATGTACTAATTTTCTGATAAATTTGCTTGTTTGCGACGAGCCTGCAAATAGTAATCAAAATTCTGCTGCCAGATATTCAAAGTTTATAAAATACCTTTTGGTGGGTGCTGAATACCCCATAGGTAATCGTGAGATGATCCCGAAAGTTTCCGCAATATTATACCTTTTGCTCTGGCATCTAGAGAAGAACGAATCTAAACAGTAAAGGTATTCCGTTTGTATGGCTTACAGGCAGAATTATTGAACTTTGAACCTTCACAACGATTTCACTCGCACATTGAGTAAGCTCCTCTATATCACGCCTCCCAAACGGCACCTTTCGTTCATATGAAAAGCTAAAGTAATATATCTATAAGCCACATAAATGGCACTTCTTGGTTCATATGAGAATATCTATAAGTTTTATAAATTACAATGTTAAAACCTTTCTCCAGCCATGTCTCAGAGAAATGTGGTTGAAGAATGACATGTAACTTTCCTGTACGCTGAAAATCACAGTTGAACTTTTTTCAAACAAATAACTTTATCAATGAAAGTCAATCTTACAGTCTCGTTTTTTTGCCGTGTCCATCTTGAACCTAAAGAAATACTAGCATTAAATTGCATTTTTCCATTTCATGTGGTTTCTCACTTCCATATGCGAGAATTCATCATCAAGTGATATTGGGTTGATGTCCAGGAGGCATGAGTAACGCAATGCTTTCAGACGATTCACCGCTCTCTTAAGTTTTGCTCTGTGTCCTACCAAAGAGTAACAGTTAAAGTTGCCCCAATGGAAAATGTATCTACGTCACCTGGCTTGATGTAAGGAAATCGATTAGCATAGTCTCTGCGATCAAACATGAACATTTCAGGAATCGTAATCTTCATATCAATCGTTTCTTGTAGATAATCTTCGAGAGAGGCTTTCTTGAATAGTTCTTTCATTCGATCGTCAGAATAGAAATCTTCCTGATGCACATCGAAACTGCTTGCATCCCTCACGTTTGAATTTTTTTTATGCACAGTCTTCAGTGCAGGTTCTTTCTTCCATTCGATGTTTGAATCCTTTTTGTGTCCAATCTTTAATGCAGGTGTCTTCTTCCATTCAATGCATAATGGAATCTCTTCATTGTTATGTGCGCTGCTCATCACCATTGCATTTCCGTGATTGTGATTTGTGATGAGTTTTGGGAATTTTCTACGAGTACGAATAGAACCAGTGATGTGTTAAAAAGCAACAAGACACTCAGTCGTCACACAAAAATCACATCTATTTGACAAAAAAAATGCCAAAATCCAGCAATAGGATTAATCTTTCTTCTCTCGCCGATGACCGGAAAGGAGACCCGCCGACCCCTCATTGCAAGCCAGACACCACAGTGGCAGTAGCAAGTAGCAACACGAGCAAACACCGGTAGGCAAGCAGGGCATGAATGTTGCGCACTTGGTCATCAGAAACCTTTCCTATTCAGCTCTGCTTGAAAATGATGTGCGTGCAGGCAGGCACCCACCTCGAGCTAGGCGGCTAGGCGGGCGCAGTGATCGTGAACACGTCGAGTTTTTTCAAGGTGCACAAGATGCATTTGACTGCTGTTTTTGCTGACAAAAATATGGTCTTGCTCAAAAATGCGTCCAAAGGAAATTTGGGGTCCCTGTCTGAAAATGGTCCACTCATCGGTGACAATCACAAACAACTAGACAACGCCAGAACGATGGACATGGCTGGGTCTAGAGGTGGATTGGATGGACTCAGCCCATGAGCCAGTCGTCTGTCCACTGCTGGTGCATTGTGTGTGCACTGGATTGTGCCAGTTGCATGGTCGATCGTGGATTGCACGTGAAGGCTGCGATGTCCTGTGCACTTGCGTGCGTGTCACAGCGTCCGATGCCAGGATGGGCGAACATGGCACCAACATGTGGAAACACGGTGCTCATGCGACACAACGAGTTTTGTTCACGCACGTGCATGAGAATGTTGTGCTAGAATGACACAGATAGTCATTTGACTAGACTTCACTTGCAGCGCATCGTCTCGCAATGCCTGTGCTGCCAGCTAGGTCTAGAGGTGCTGGTGTGGACTAGTGGAGTCATCATTTCTGGTGACCTCAAGCCTGGAATAATGGTCAAATCTGGAATTCTTGACCAGCATCATCAGCAGCTAACAACGTCATGTTGGATGCTTTGCCAGTGGAGTCAAATCCAACACTCAAAACCCACTGTGCCAGTCTAGGAGCGAGTCACTGTGTCACAAAAAGCGACACGTTGTGCTAGTTGTGTTGCGAAAAGCACTGTTGTGCACTGTCAGTTCCAACGTGTCGCACGTGCCTATGCGTGAGCACCTGCACTTGTGCGCAGCATCTCAGTACGTCCTACCTAGCCATCACGCCATGTCACCGCGGCATGATCTAGCGATCAAAAATCAGTGTCAATGACATGTCACCGATTCCGCCAAAGCACGCAATTTCTGGAGTTACCCGGACTAGTTGACCAGCAGATCAAGGACAACAGCCCGGTCTAGCGGTTGCGGCCGCTCTGCATGCCAACATGATGATTTCACTGCCGCGTCACATCATCGCACAGTGCTAGAGCACCTCTGCACCTACTGCCATGCAGGCTAGCACTAGAGCAGGCTGCAGGCCCTTGCAAGTTTACGCTCACAATTATGGATGCTCACAAAAAACAGTCAGAATGATCAAGATCCTTAAGTTCGCCTAATGAGGATAAATAAACTGCAACAGTTTTGCATGTGTCACATTCATGACCTTCTCAAACCATCCTGAAATTTGTATTAAACTAATATTCGAAGAAATACATCTTCATCAACAGTGCGATCCCAGCATGGCAAAACAGAATTACGCCCAGTAGTATGTAACCTTGTTATAGAAGAAACAGATGTTAATGTGTTCTGGTGTAATGCGCAGACTCATAAATGCACAGTGTCAGAGAACTACTTTTTCGTTATGCCGACAGCATTAGGGATGTGTGGATGTAGTAGAAATGCTTTGGTAGAGAGCATGAATTAAGTACAATGGCAACTACTATTTTCACCTTTCGTCTTGGTGCTTCGATTTCGTTCTGGATTTCGGATTATCACCTGGAATAGAAATCTTAAGGATTCATGCAAAGTGAATGACAAAAACCAACTACCAAGTTGCCCAGGTTCCTCACGATGAATATTGATGACGTTAAAAAGCTGAATAACAAAGTAACACCCTATTAATAATAACCATAATAATAGCAGGACTGCTGGCAATTGACAACCTCAAAATTACGCATGTCCATCGGAGGGCTTCACTGGGAAAGACACAGATGACGCACGTAGGAATGAACACAAACAGTGAATATCCATAGATGGATATCACCTAATGATAAAGATTTTACATGTGAATCAGCCTTCAGTATGAATATTTTTGCGTACAGTTAAATAGCGAGAGTGTCCCACCTCTATAAGAGATTTCGCATGATTTAAGTGGCCAAGTGCAAACCATACGCCAATAGGAATGATCGATATTGATGAATAAAATATCCATGCAGCAGTTGTGAGCTTTCGGGAATCATATCTACAAGAAGTTTCCTGGTGAGTGCAAGGTCAATGATATGAGTGATTTGAAAAGAATACTTCCAGAGTTCCTTCTTGGAACTTTCAATGTAGTGAGCCACATTTCCTGTTGCTGCCATTAAGAAGACAAGGGTAGTACACACCCAAAATGGTCCATACCTGGGAGATGTTAGGAAGAAAAGGAAGGAGTGAAATTGACTGCTCTATCAAAATAATTATATTTTTTACATGTCTGGCTTCGAGTCGTCAACATAAAATAATGGTGCATCTGGACGAACATCTATGGAGCGGATCAATCTGCGCACAATCTGAAGACGGGGGTAACTTATAACTTCTTCATTTTAAAATAATTCATCAAACAAACCTGAGTAGAGGTAACGTTAAAGAATTGTTTGTAGTATGCTAGAGAGCAGCAGCTGGGATTCTTGGTCTCGTTCGAACTTCCATAACCTCTCTATCACAGCAATTAAGTACAATAAGTGCGCATTCTTCTTGGAGACGTTGGAAATCACATTCTTCAGGAGTTCTTCATCGTCGTCCTCATCAAAATCATTCCCTGCAAAATCCACACGCCATCACGGCATAATTCAAAAACAACAACAGAATTTGGGTACCTTGGTCTTGCCCATGTTCAAAGTCTTGAAATCCAAGCCCCTCGCCAGCGGAATCGATGCTTACGTCCGTGACTTCCACCAGGTTGGAGCTTTCGTCTACCATACCGATAAGATGCGACTAATGAAGTCCCTTTTCTTCACAGATATCTTAAATATGATTGTCGTAGTAAGTAATATAAAGGATATTTTTGGTTTAGTAATGAAAGAATTCTAATTCACCGGAATAATTATAATACGACAAAGGTTATCGAAGTCGTTAAGAATCTTTCTTTCTTTCATCAATGAAATCAAGGTCGATAAAATCATGCGACAGAAGCTTTCTTTTGTCTTTTGTCGATTCTCATTTCCATTTCCAGATCGGGTTGCGGATAAAAGGAGCAGAGCAAGCACTGAGGAGGATTGAGACAGCAGGACACCACAAAGGAGGATAGACAGACAGGACAGGAAGGGTGCTACTCAACGCTCCACTATTCAACAAATAATAAGACTATTAATCGCAGTCTTCAATCCCTTTGAAGCCAGTGGAAGAAGGAGGAGAGCTGATCGATTAGTGTTTCGTCGCACAGTGGCTTTTGTTGTGCTTTCTGGTCCGTGATAGCTACCAAGCTGATGAATCGACATCTAGCAGTACAACACAGTCATCGTAGGGGACTGCTGTCGTATCCACGTCCTCCTATGTGGTTGCGGACTCCTTTATTAGTTACGATGACACTCGCCGTGATTGTTGTTACAATGCTGCTGCTTCCCAAGCACCCAAAATCAGTAACAGATGGCCATTTTCTTGAATCAAGTCTTAGTAAGATGGCTATATCACTCTCCTCCTTTCCTTCTTCATCTTCTTCATCATCCCGGAGAAGCAGCAGCATCATCATCGGGAACATCTTTCCGAAGTGCAACATAGAAGTTTCCATATTTGGGGTTGTCAATCGTGGAAACGGCAATGCTGGTTCACGTGGCAATTGCAAATCTATTAGATCGTATGCCAGGAAGAAGAATAGGGGTAATTTAGGAGGAGGATCAGGCGGCAGTAGCAGTGGCGACAGTGGATCATCATCATCATCAACATCGTCGCGTGGCCAGGGATTTGGAGGCAGCAAAGGCTTCCGCAAAAGCAGTAGTAGTAGTAGTCATAGCGCTCGCAAAGGCCGTACGAACAGCCGCTCTAAGGTCCAAAATGATGACATTGTTTTAATCTGCAGACAGCATAGCTATCAACATGTCGCGTCAATCATCTGTTTGCATAGCATTCAACCTACTATGTTTCTTAACAGGAAGAGAAGACAGCTTCGAAATCATCATCTTTCATCGACGATGGGATGATTACTGTTACACCAGAGATTCCTCATGCAAGCGATATGCCTCCTGAGATTCCTCACGTACTACTACTCTACAACTACTAGTAGTAGAATCATCCAATGTACTCCGTTGGTCTGGCATCATCATCACTCTATCATTAAGATGATGATGTGGTATGATAATTTGTTCATTGCTGCAGAATCGGGGTTCTGAATTTGATAAGATGATTACTGGGGCTAATGTCGCGCTCTGGAGCATCTTCTATGACGAGGATGTATGTGAGTTGCAGCAGTAGTATTCTTGTGTTCGCCGTCATCATGACATGACAAACAACATGGATAATACATATTAGGGGGAGATTTCCAAAGGATTTGAAATGGCTATAAACAATATATTTGATGAGTTCGATGTCAACAATGACGGTACAAATAAAACGTGTGGTTGTGCTGTTCCTTTGATAGTAGCAAGTAGCATCTGCAGCTAGTTAACAAGTTTCTTCCTAATTTTTGTCTCTTCTAGGAGCCATATCAGAGCTCGAATTTGACGCTTTGCATCGTCAAACAAATGGAAGTACGCCGATGATAACATCCAACACGCTAAATTTTACAGATATCATTTAGTTTCAACTATTTCAGCTAAATAACAATTGGCATGTCTTTATCGCTGCAGTAGCAGCATTTTTATCATTGAATTTATCATCATATATTAACAGTGGCTGCTCCCTCTGGGTTCTTCGACGAATGCATTGACAACCTTGATTCCAATGAAATCGGTTTGACCAAGAAGGGACTACAAGACTTCTACAATTTGCAGGTTCTCTTTCTCTCTCTCTCTCTCTCTCTCTCTCTCTCTCTGTGTGTGTGTGTGTGTGTGTGTGTGTGTTCAGAAATGAGAATATTTCGAATTTCTAAGCATATATTATTGGCCTCAAGGCTTCTTACCATGCTGAGGAAGTCAGGCGAGACTTCGAAAAGTAATTGCAACTGTTGTTGTTGTTGTTGTTGCAGTAACAGTTAGTAGTAGTAATACACATATGCAGAGAATAGTGATACATCAGTAATATCAGGATGTTAAGTCATGATCGTTGTCATGGTCATCCTCATGACGATCAGTATATACGATCCACCTTTAATTCATCTCTGCTGCACACAATTAACACATGGTAATCACAGACTCGGTCATTGGGAATGCCTTGCGGAATGGGCTGAAACCCAAACTCCATTTCAAAGTAGCCGATTCGAAAATGGAGATGATCTTGATTTGCTTTCTTTCTTAACCCGAACAAAGGCAGAAGAGATATATGGTGACACAAATGATGTCATCGATACAACATTGGACGATGTGAACCCCCCTCCTTCCAAAAAATGATTATATGCTTTTCTAAAGTTAAGTGTACGCAAAAGAATCGCTTATGATTAGTGTTGCATCATGATCTTATTTATCACCCTATTAAACGTGAACGTTTATTTCGACACTCATTGCCATATCTGGATTGCGAGTTGTCCTCTTCAGCACCATCACAGGAACATTTTCCCGTATCAATACGATATCACACACTGTAACTACTCACCAATAGCTAGCTAGGCCCTACATGCACACACAAAATACACTTTGTACATATGTCTAGCAACACAATACATGTTCGCGAGGCTGTGTGTGTGTGTGTGTGTGTGTGTGTGTGTGTGTAAGCCTACGCATGATCTACAGACATATGGCATATACATTACATCTAATCGAGTGCATGTAGTTACAATGTACTACAGAACTCACACATGGATCGGGCACACATTATTGCGCCGTGGCTCTGGGCTAGCGCTAGCATGGGACATGCGTGTGCAGCTGCTCCATCTAGTGCTGCCAGCGCATTTGCTAACGCGTCGCATCTAGCTACTAGCTAGTCATGCAAGAGGCATCATTATTGTGGAAGCACACATGCTAGCATGCATGCGCCAAATAAATCACAACGACGGCCACATTGACTATGTTCAGACTATAGCGCTCGATCATCTCGTCACGTACGAAATCACGACATGCTAGCATGCAGCAGCACATACTATAGCATACGCACACACAACGCATACTCATAGTCAACAAATGTGAGTAAATCTAGAAATGCGCAGCAGCACGGCACAACAAATAATTGCTATTACAATGCGATGCACGCTTGCCTTATTGTTGAGGTAATAGGTGCAGCGACTGCCAACGTGTATTTTGGAGTGTTTGGAGTGCTCATCTAGTCATCATGTCATTGTACTTTAAACAAACAATACGATTCATAATTGCTTGACGTTTCCCATGAAAAACATGACGCAGACATAACTAGATAATGAAAACTGCAATCAAATGTCTCATATATGCTGACAATATATATAAGAATTACTTTAAGGGATTACTTTAAGGGAGGACGATTCAATGCATCAAAGCGGACTTTGGAACAAAAACTTTGGATTCACCGTCTTGAAGAACCACTGCAACTCCCTGGTATTGTTATGATGGGATTGAATTAGTTTCTGATTATGCGACCAACGACTAAATATGATGATGCAACAGTATCGTGTTGTTGTTACTTATTAGCACCTGATCTGTGACAGTAATGCAGTCAGAAGTACCGGAAAATACGTTACAGACAATGTCTCCACTTGAGAAAGGATGTTGATTCAACTGATGCGAATAGAATGAAGGAGGAGGAGGAGGAGGAGGAGGAAAGTATGCGTCAATTTTACTATCACCACGATAAATAAGAACGTGCATCATTGGACATAACGTGGTCATAACTGAATATTTTAGAGCACAATGAATAATCGATTTTGTCCCAACAACAACAACAAGAAGAAGAACCACTACCACTACTACCACAACCCACCGTGTAAGTCTGTGTGTCGCCTCCTTCGCCAACATTCGTAAGTGCAACCAGGACTTTGCCACGAGAAAATGCATAAAATGATGACTGCACACTCTGATATATTATTATTCATTACAGCAACAGAGATAAGTATATTGTCAAACCACAATTGACAACAACAACAACAACAACAATAATAACAACAACAACAACATATATAGGAGAGGGTGTTTCCTACTAGTTCTGTTGCTGGAGATCCAAGGTCAAATACGTCCTCCTTGCGTACTGCGTTGAGTGCTCTGTTGTAGTAGGAGGTCAGATATGCAATTATCATCATTCAGCAACTTGTCGTCATCATCTTTTCTCCTTTCTTCATGAAAGGATTTGAAGAGGAAGGATAAACATCAACAAATATACAAATTACTTGATTTTTTTATATAATTCTGTTGAATTATTAAATTGCGTATTCCAGAAGATTTCCCGGTTTTGTGGGTCGTTTCCACCCGAAAACATTTGTGCAGTTCCTGAGTGAGGATGATGATGATGATGATGATGATGATGCATAGTGTTAATAATCACAATATTATTATCAATAGTAATATTCAATTCAATTAGATCAAGCTTTCTCATCTCAATATTATACACACACCCAATGTGTTTAACCAATAAACACACACATATATGCTCGAACAACAACCCTAATTGTATACTCGAAACTACGAATATACCACCGCTATTACTACTACTACTACTACTACTACAAATTGTGATGTTGTTGTGGTGTCGTGTTGTTGTTTCATCGTCGCCTTCTTCTTCTTCTTCTTCTTCTTCTTCTTACCGTAGTAGACGATAGGGATGCCGTCGATCATCATCGAAAGTACAACAGCCGACGTGAACAGCTACAACCGACAGCAACAATAATATGTGTGTGTGTGTGTGTGTGTATGTATTGTATATGGTAACAAATAAATAGTGATATAATTAGTAGAAGTAAGTAGTAGTAGTAGTAGTAGTAGTAGTAGTTGTCGTAGTAGTATTATTTTAGTGGAAGAGGAAGCAGGAGGACATCACCACTACCACTACAACAATACTACTGCTACTATTGCTGCTGCTGTAATTTCTGCGCTTGCTACTACTACTACTACTACTACTACTACTACTACTTTTTGATCAGAGTTCTGACTTAAGAACCGAGCGTTATCGTGGCTGAATAAAGAAGAAGCAACACAAAAACATTTTTTCATCAAAATAGCAAGTATTATCACTCAATTATATATGTATATGATCATATAAGTGAGGATGACGATTGATGATAATGATAAAAGTACAACCACCCTGTAGTAGCTAGCTACAAAGGAGGATCATTATGATAGTACTGCAACCACAGGACTGGGCAGAGAGGATTGTATTACTTATCGACGAACGTTCCAAGTTTCATCGTTCTGTAGTGTGGTGGTGTACCAACAATGTAGAAGTAGTACAAGGAAGAACAAAAGAAGTAGTATCATCAAAAGCTGTAATTCATCCGCAAGTGCACACACATACACATACACATGCATGCTGCCCGAATATAATTAAGAACGTGTTTGTGTGCTGGTAATCATGCTTCTATGCTGTTGTGTTTGGCCACAATAGAGCAGCAGTAGCAGCAGCAGCAGTACAAACTACATGCACCACCTGTCCTGCCCAAAGACTTGGTAGTACTCCTTCAATCTTGAGGATATTTGCGACATATCCTGAGGAGACACATATAATGCTATTTATTACGTCGATTTTTTCAAATAGAGATGGTGTTACGTGAATGTGATAGAGAACAAGAGAAAAGTGATACAGCATATAAGTACGACCTGCTTTTGTTGGAAGACGTTCCTATGGAGAAGGAGGAGGAGGAGGAGGAGAAAAAATCATGATGATCATGATGATGAAAAATAATTAATTGTACACGTTGTATCATTCTTTGAGTTTGATTGGAATATATGATTTGTGTTACTGTTTGTGGTTTTTCGTGTTTTATCTTGTCAAACTTCATCACATCCTTGTCGTCTCCTAAATTACTCTCTCATCTAGTAAATTTGATTTATTCACTAGCTGTTACGAAATAGTCTCTTCGAAAGCAGCAGCAGCAGCAGCAGCAGCCACAACCATCACCATCACCACCACTCACTACTACTACTACTACTACTACTACTACTACTAGCACTACCTTATCGTGTAATACATAGGATAACTTAGAAGTCCATCCAGCTCAGATCCATGAGCCTATGATATGCATAATAATTCATCATTCGTCACTCACTCACTCACTCGCTATATCTAGCTAAATACATGATGATCGTTAGTAATGATGGATGGATGGGTGGATGATGATACTACTACTACTACTACTACTACTACTACTGCTACTACTTGCTTTCGACGGAACAGCTGTAGTAGTAAATGATCACATTTCTTAATATTTCTCTCTTTCTCTCTCTCATTTACTTTTAATTGAAGACGATGGTTGCAGTAGTAGTAGTAGTAGTAGTAGCGACGATGCACAAAATATAATGCACAGAAATGTTCGTCTAACATTTTATATTCACACTAGTACATCGATGTAGTTGGAGTCTCCGTTGAAAACTTCTCCAATGATGTACATATTAGGCGCAGCTTGAGACTTGAATCTACGTGATGATGATGATGATGATGATGATGATGATGATATTGATGGAACAGATTGACACACAATTTCGACAACAATAACTTCATCACAACTACATCTCCTCTTCTCTACGTCGGTAGTAATAGCAAGAATAATAGTACGTTTTCCAATACGACGGGTTGACTTCTGGGACTGTATCCATACGAATACCGTCCACTCCACTATCTTCCACCAATTTCGTGTACACTTCAATAAGTTTGGAAGAAACGTATTCATTGTCTTGGTTTAAATCAGGAAGGCCTGCCAAGCGACAGTGCTCGGTTTCTAAATTATACCAGCATTAAAAAAATAACGATGAGGATCAAAGCAGAATAGACAACAACATACAACTTGAAGCTAAGAGAAACATATTTGATGATAGATAGGAGGACGATGGCAATGTCAGAGGAAAATTGTGATGGGTGAATGAATGAATCAACTATCTACCTGCAGCGTCGTTAAAGTTATGAATATTGCAATCGCTAATGCATCCGTTGCAGTCATGATAGTGGCTCCCATCGTTGAATGGAACAAAACTAATAAAGGGGTAAGTAAGATAAGGCAGTGGAGGAGTCACATCAAATATTAAATTCAAAGATTGTTGCATCATAATATCTAAAGGCGAAGAGTGTTTTGAAGTACTTATTAATGTCGTTGATCGATCCTCCCATGTGGTTTACGACCATGTCTGTTATTAGAAGAAGAATAAAGTGAGATTATTCAGTGAATGACTGCTTGCAAAATCTCCCGGGTTATTAATCAACCTAGCATAACCCAAATTCCTTTTGAGTGTGCTGTCTTTACAAGGGACTGGAGGTCTTCCTAATTTCAGCATATAAAGACACCATCATTGCTGTTCTTCTTCTTCATCTATTTCCATGATACACCCAATATGATGCGCAATTTTCTACCTACCATGCTTCCAAAATGGTCGTTAATAGCCTGAGTCCAACATAATCATTATCATGATTGGATCTTAAAGTAGTGTATGACTGATATATTGTCCAATCTTCTTACCGTGAGATCTGATGCCCAATAGCCGTGGTATCCATCCCCTATCTGCTTCACAACCTGCGAAGATATCAACAATCTCACCCTTGCTAATGGAACAATATTTCTACTCTAAATTACCGGTGAAATCCAGATCGCATCAAATCCCATTCCAGAGATGTAATCAAGTTTGTTCTCCAAACCTTTGAATGTACCTCCGCAATACTTGCTCAAGTCGCCACCGCAGGTATCATCGTTGGCGGAGTTGTCCGTTGCAAACCTATCCGTCAAGACCTGATAGATGGATCGCGACTTCCAATCGTCTGGTGATGCAGCTTGGCATATAAAGGAGATATGGAGGAGCCAGAAGAGGGGGAGAATCATGATCTTTCGGAGAGCCCTCAAGCGGAACCAGAAGAAATTTCAGCCGTACAGTGTGTCATTCCTACAAAATTTTAAAACGAAATACAGGTTATTTTACAATCTTTTCACATATTTCAGGCAGTAATTTGTGATATTCCAACGCTGTACTGCCTATGATTAACAAAATAGAAATTAAACGTGTCTTTGCTCTCAGTCTGATTCATTCGCTTTCTTCGTAACACAATACCTGTATAAAGGCGATTCGCTTATTTTGAGAATGTCGTAGAAGCTATTTATAAAGCGTTTTAGAATTCCATGTCGATTGCTTGTACGTTCAAAAATCTGCATAGCATGACTAAAGTGCGCCGGCCCCAGATGCGTGAGGTGGTGGCACTCTGATTGCTGGGAGAACGAGTAGTCTTTGAGTTGCATCATAATGGTTAGCATTTCATTCCAACAAACATATTTTCGAAAAGCCCCTATCCTTACACATTGCCGGCGTTCTTCGTTCGTGTTATCTGACTGGCTAAAGGGTTTTGGGGGAAATTAACTACTTAAAAGACGGGAAATTCGCTAACAACGCCTAATTCCCATGGCGCAGTTTGATAGTACTTTCCGTACAATGACTTTATTATGAACAAGTATTACCCACACCTCCTGCAAAGGAAAGGCATTCTTCCCTGCCCACCTCCTTACCCCATGAGTAACTGGGTCCTAAAGAGACATGCCCAAATTGAACAATATGGGAGTTTATTAGCGAAGCTGTTCTTTTCTATGACCGCCTCGTCAGTCCCTCCACAACATTATTTTTAGGCTTGTGTATTTTCGGACTGGTGATTTCAAACCGCGGCACTACTCAAGTAAGTCCCTGATACAAACGCACTTAATATTTCCCTATGATTACATAAAAAAAGGCATTTATCTGTAATCGCACCTGTGCGTTGCCGAAACAACTTCGTCTGAGGGCTTACTATCATACACTATTCATCCCGCCACCAGTTCCTTCATGTATGAATTGATAATGATTTTTTTTTTTGCAGATTATGAAGCGAAGCATTGAAGTCCTGTATCGTAGCTTCTGCAACCGAGCGTCTGTCAGCATCGTTTAGAATAACTTTTTTTTTAAAAAATGAAATGTCAAGAAATTCTAGTGATGAAAATGTTATACAAAAAATTGATGAATGAAGGATAACTAGATAAACGCATGGTGCGAATCATGCATAGGTGTGCCGTATCATTTCCATTACGTACTCCATCTTCAACGACTGGTGTGCACCGTGTACTAGTAGTGCGCATACATCACGCACATAACACAAAAGCAGACTTATACACGTGTAAATGTGCGTGCTATGCTCGCAGCTAGCTAGCAGCTACAAATTGCAAGGCTACGTACATAGCATAACTAGCAAAATGTAACGCTATCATGCATATTATAGCGTTACGACAGCATAAGTACGTACCATCGTTGCCATCATGCATGACGGCGCCTGTAATTGTCGTACGTATTAGCGTAGCTGATGACTTGCCTGTACGTGTCGTTGCATGATTTTTGCGCGTGCAAGTATACTACAAGCAAGCATCATAGAATTCTTGCTCTCTGCTAGCTCTACGCGATACTACTCGCACACGCATCTATCAACATGAAGACACAACCTAAGCGCTTTTAACAGGATGACTATTGAAAATATTTAATCACCTCATTACACCCGTCTCACATACAACGTTAATGCTTGCACAACAAGGCTATACATAGTTAACTGATTATGCCAAACGGACTCATAGCCGCGCACAAGTGAAATATTGCCCACCGTGATGATCACGCGCAGCGCGCGTGGCAACAACAAGCACCAGACACCCAAAAAGGGAAGAAAGCACAAAAAGAACCAACACGCAACGTTGGATCTCGATTCAGAATGCAATGATGACGACTGTGGCTCTGATAGGAAAAGTCATGATCTGTCTCAATGCCTTCGCGAAGTTACTTCAACACTGTCTGCAACAATGGAACGCAAAGAAACTCCTCAGTGGAACACAATGAAAAAATTGTGTGAAATGCTGACCACAATGGTCCAGTTAGTTGATGAGAAACAACAACAATTGCAGCAAGATCAAAAAGACATGCAGGAGGAAAACGCTGGGCTTAAAAACAAATTACTGAAACTTGAAGAAGAACTGACTTATATCAAGGAACATCAGAAGAATGGCACAATGGAAGCTCAACCCTCCTCGATGCAACGGACCTCGAGAACTTACGCTAGTGTCACAACCTCATCACGCGCTGATGAACCTCATGGTCGAGATAAATATCCTGAAGCAGAAGTACAAAGACTAGCTGAGCGAAAGAATAGCCAGAGTTGGCAAGTTCCAAAAAGTCACGCCAGGAATCAAAGGAAATACAACCGGAAGTATAAACAGAACGTGCTCATATTGGAACTTGACAAAAAAGCCATGCTGCAAGCGGGGGGCGCCATTATGGCCTCCGGCGACCCATGTCGCACTGTTCTCACTGGCAAAAAAAAACATGCCAACGAACCAACAAGTGAGGAAACAAACACAGCAGATCCGAGGGATGAAAACCGCGACACACTGACAGAAGTTAACACCGAGGAAGAAGAGACTAAATGCCTAGCCGGAAAGAACGTAGAGGATTTGAACCCATCCAGTGAAAAAAAAGATGTTCCAGATATTGGGAAAAACCTGTCCAAAATAACTCCAAAGTTGATCGATGCACTAGGATTGAACGAATTCCAAATGCACGTAGCTTTCCAAGCGAAATATGGGAAGGACTTTCAAGGAATCCAATTCAAATCTAGAAATAAAACCCACCTAAAAGTGTTCTTCAAAGGCTCCAGAGAATCTAAGATGGATGCTTACCTGGATCTGCTTAACACCGAACATCAGTTAGGACAAGGATCATTCCTTCCCTCACTCTTTGGATTAGTGACCACAGTCAGAGCAGCTAAGTCAAGGCCAAGTAAGCACTCTGTAGTTCTGAGAGGCCCAAGGCTGGGACCTAACGAGCAGGAAAAATCAACACGAATTGGAATCATCAAGCAGATAATCGAAACCAACATCGATGTAAAAGTCGCAGCAATAGAACCTCTC